>PVKM010006238.1:0-44931 GCA_004027735.1 Carollia perspicillata
TGTGAATCCCCTGCTAGCTTGCTACCCTCCATGATTGGTCTGAGTGGATCTGGGCTGAGAAAAATCATTCTGCTATGATTCCACTTTAAAGACATTGGCTCTTATTCTGTAGTTACTGTGGGGGCTAGAAGAGTTTTTCAAAATACAGTGCATGCATGATTTAATCAATAAGTCCTGGGAGCCTAAAATGTGTTAAGTACTGTGAATGAAGCTGAACTCATGTGAGCAAAGTACAGTTTCAGTTACCAAGAATCTTCAAATCCATTAAAATATTTGCAAAACAATTTCACAAGATGCATAATAAATCTGCATACCTGGCGGTGAGTGGACGAGTTAAGGCGACCTACCTGGGGATGTGTGGAGAATAAAGAAAAAGAAATTTACCAAATGACCACAAGAAAAGTCACTCTTCAAGGTCATTCCTCAAGTGGAACATTCAATTCTGAGTGCCTGTTTTCGGTGAGGACAGGGACAAAGTGGAGGATGCCAGAGAGAGAACCAATGAGCCCGGCAGAGTCAGAGGGCTGCACAGGGAACTGCGGGTTTCAATGTCCCTGGGAAGAGAAGTCTGGTGAGGTAAGCGAGGCCTGGGCTTTGAAGTGGATTTTTCCCCCTTACGATATTTATATTTCCCCCATTACCTTCAGGTAGGTGTTTCTTTAGAGAAAATATAAAAAAAAATCCATGTCTGCTCCCGCTTCTCTACTTGGCTTAGAGCTGATTCCTATCTGACACAAATTATTGAATTTTATGTCTGGGCTTCTCATTTCAGGTTGGTATTTGGGGGAACCGAACAATTCATTTCTGTATCTGAGCTCCTGCGTTCTAGTCTATTCACACACACCACAGGTGGCCCAATCAGTCCGATGCCAATGAGCATTTACCTAGAACCAGCAGGAGGGAGGCACCCGAGCCCAGAAGTCTCCATAAAACCCGGAATCCCCCATGCCCAGAGGAGAGACATTCCTGTGCACACTCCAGGCACGTGGCAGCGGAGTGCTGGATGGAGGCACCTGCTTCATGTCCAGTTCCATGAAAAACTGAGAACCACGGATTCAAAAAACACAGTGTTTTACTTTCTCAGCAACCTGATCTCGTTATTACCAGCAGGTACAGTCAGCCAAAAACTTTGATTTCCCTCCTCCTTGGCCCGTAAGTAAAAGGCATCAGTCTCTCGCTTTTTTTCATTATTTTTATTTGAACACTGCCAGAGCAGTTCAGCCAGCTCTTCCTCACACCTCTTTCCCCATTTTATATGCTTTGGTTCACCTGTAAAACACATTTATATTAAAGCCAGGGAGGGAGAGAGCAGTGGCCATCAAAAGCCCACTTGTGGGGGTGCAGTCCCCACCGCTAGCCTTCCAGAAAAGCCCCACACTCACAGCAGGTGTTGCTTGGCAGCTCCCATCCCCACTCATTTCTTCTCCAACCATTGTGCTCCCAAGCCTGGCAGGGTCCGACAGCTGAATGCATTTTTTATAATCTCTTGGCAGGGTTTCTTTAAAATTTCCAAGTTTTACGAATCAGGTGATGCCCCAAGAGATTTTTTCCTGACAAATTAAAGATTGGCGTGTGTCGTCTCTGAAGGGGTCAGAAAAAGCAGGACAAATAAAGAGACATCATGCCAATGAACCCACACACGCACAGCCATGTGCCTTTTGCATCTAGATAAGCCACATTGATTTTCTATTTTATTTTTCCTTTGGCCATTGACGTGATGCACAGGGAAATATCAAGAGAAGTAAGAGGTAGAAAAATATAGTGCCAACATGTATTGACCTCCCAGTTTTTGCTAGAAAATTCTTAAGGAAGTGTATGCTGGTGTTCTTAGCATTTATCTCTGAAAATTAAATGCCAAACCCTTCAAAAAGATACCTAGATACAACTTGAGAGATGGCAAGGGTAATTCTACAAAATGTTAGTAATGTCAAACTATCACAACGGTCAGGTCTTCTCTGTATTTCAGACTTTAATAGTCAAATAAATGGCCATTTACAAATATGTTGGCATTATTGATATTTCAATGAAGTTTTTGTGAATAAGGGCATATGATATAAATCACCATCTTCTAATCCTATTTTCTAGTAAAGAAATTCTGTGAGATGCCATCAGGGCCCCTGTTAGGAGAGGGCTCATTATAAATTATTTGACAAATTGTGTTAACGGAGTTAACTAGTTTCTTTTCTGCAAGATTCTTCAAGGTTTTGAGTTAGAAAGTGTAGTAAGGTGTCAAGGAGCTGGAGCTCTTCAGAACACATCTTGGAAAACATTTTTGGAAAGTAAGAGGCCCTTGCCATCTTCAAAGACTCTCACATTTTTTAACTCCAGCTCTGACCTCTGAGCAAAACTCCAGATGTACGTAATCGACTGCTCATTAGACGTCTCTTAACAGGGGACTTTGGGTCTTGTTCAGCACCTACTTCGATGCATCACAGAGTGACTAGCACACTGTTTACAGATGTATTTTAAATGATTTATTAACTCTCTGGAGACACGAATGTGTTAGTCTCTTTCATCTTATTTAAAGCTGAGTCTGAAAATTCATAACTTAGTAGACACAAGTGACTAATTAGGTTAGAAGAAAATTAATGAACATACAAATTTACTATTTTATCAATAGAGAAATAAAAGCTGAACATTATAACAGAATTACTTTACATACATATTCAGACAGGGCCTCTTATTTTGGTCCATGGGATCACTAACGTGTCAAAATCAAATTCACGAGAATAATTTCTAAACAGGACTTAAGGGTCCAACAAAGAATTCTCAGCCTTAAAATACCACAATATTGTTCTTTTTTAAAAAAATTTTCACTTATTTGTTTTTATAGAGGGAAAAGGAGGGAGAAAGAGAGGGAAAGAAGCATCAATGTGTGCTTGCCTCTCGTGCGCTCCCTTACGGGGGACCTGGCCCGAAACCCAGGCATGTGCCCTGGACTGGGAATTGAAGCAGTGATCCTTTGATTCACAAGCCCCCACTCAATCCACTGAGTGACATCAGCCAGGGCAATATTGTTCTTTTTATTGAAGACTAGAGTTAGCTTGAATGGTTGGGAAAGATGTTTTGCATGTCATTTTGAGTCCTTCATTTGGCAGGTGAAAATTCATCTAAATATTTCAAGATGTAAGCCATGGAACATGAATTAATTAGAAACATGGATTCTTCTAGAGGATGGATAGATGGGAGAGTGGGTTTTCTACTGTTAGATGTATTTTAATTTCTATGTACATGTTTATCACCAACTTCCATGGAGACTACAAAAGAAGTATTAAAAAGGTTATATAAATGGTAGTGTTTCTTAAATCATATTAATAAGAAGTATGAAGAAATACCTGAAGGACCACTTAATTTGAGAGCATGATTTTTTTTTCTTTTCCAGAGAAAATAATACCAGTGAATAAAAGTTTCAAGAAGATAGACTTCAAGACAGAATAAGAAGTTTAGAGCAAACAAAGCTATCCTCAAATACAATAACATTTCAATAACATTTCAAAAATAGTGTTTCAACAAAGCAGTGAGTTTCATATAGAAATTGATTGTCCATCTGTTTGAGATTTTTTCCTTTGATGACAAGATGGAAAAGGTGATACCTCAGATATTTCTACAGGTTCTCTAGCCTACAGGGTGCTTGCTATATTTAAACTGGTCTAGCTTATTCTAACAATGTGATGCAACATTGCTTATAACTCTTAAAGTAGCCAATACAATGCTCAGCACAGGAAGTATTTGGTGATCACGCTCCCTTTTAACATCAGTTTTAATAAGGGGAAATGAAAACAGGAAGAAAAAGGAAGAGAGAAAGAGAGTGAGGAAGGGAGGAGAAGAGGGAAGAGAGAGGGAGCAATGAAATAAAGGAGAAAAATTCTAAACACGGCATAGATAAAAGAAGGGATAAAATTGTATTATAAAAAGTAATTGGACTGTCATTCATAATATGTAAAATTTGAAAGAAGGTATCTAATAATTCAGGCTGTTCATAGTTGGAGCACCTTTTTCTCCTTCCTTAGTGCCCATCACACTGGCTTCTTTGCTGCTGTTGAATATTCCATCACTCTTCATTCCTTGAACTTTTGTCTTAATGACAATAATGAAGGGGAAGGGAGTGTCTTTTTATTTAAGCTCTAAGCAACATATTCAGTCATATGTACTTGAGAGAAAGACAGAAGTAACGTGCAATATGTATATACACAGCATCCTAGGAAGTAAAATAAAGATCGGCTTGATTTAGGGCTCTGGAAGGGACCAAACTGACAGATCAGAGGCAAAGCGGCTTTTGGAGGAGGTATGTGGTTGGTTATATGGGAGTCAGCACATTGTATGCACATCTTAGGGTCTTATATCAATAACGTTCAAACGTTGTCCGCAGCAGGAGTGTATTTAAAAAGCAGCTAGACGAGATGATCACACAGCAGGAAAGGTAGATCAGTCTCCCTCTTTGGTATCACAAAGCCTAGCTGCCAAGTGCAGAAATGAAATGACCGTGATGCAAGGGATAAATGCGCACCAGCTGAAAACGTGGATTCTTGTCCTTAGGTGCAGCCATGTTACCAGCACTGCTTAATCCCTAGACTGCTAGCAGCAGAAGCCAAAGCTGTGCACTTGACAGGAAAGCATTGCATGGAGTTTAACCAGCCAGTTAATAGCCCATTGATTACATGGCATACCTTCCATCCAGTACTTTGTCAGTACCAGGGCTGATAAAATATTACTCGGATGTGTGTCTTAATGGATACCCATCTGGGCAGGTGTCAGTATCACTATCTGGAAGCTTATAAAATGTCTGATTTTCTAGAACTGGATTCTGCACATCTTTTCCCAGAACAGGTGACCCTTTTACAGGAAAAAAAAAGGAAAAATGTACTTTACCATTGGGTCCCCTGCTCCTACTATAGAGTGTATCATCTAGAAGCTCCAGTGAAACAATGGAATAAAGATCAGATAAGTCGCCAGCTCCAGGACAACTGCCTGCATAGTTGGTAGAGTACCACTGGTGTGCTGGCAACAGCGGAACAACTGGCTTTCCAATAAATAAATGAAGAAGTAAACAGATAAATAAGCAAATAGGCATGAATCTGTACATTTGTCGATTTTCACAGTATAGATACTCTTACGGTGGCTGACTTAAAACCACCAAAATTACACCACTGAAAGTTAGCAGTTAGGAAAAGATTGTGGGAATTGGAAAGAGATGTGCAAGATCACCTTTCATAATGCGGTATAATCTGGCTCCGGCAAAACCCTGAGCACTACCCTCTGGCATGCAGAACGTGCCCTAACCAATGCCTGCTGTATGTTCCTATGTCTCCACAGCTGGAGTACCAGGTCCAACAACCGAGAGTTTGAAATAGGCATCTCCGCTGGCACCCTCGGCGTTTCATTTTTAGAATTTGTACTGTTGACCCCGTGACCTAAGAATCAACTGAATTGGAAAACCTGGTGCCCATAAAGAAAATAGCGTCAAGAAATAGCAGAGGAAGGATCCCACTGAACTACTAGGTAAGGTCGTTCTTTGGTGATTTGGGTCTCCTCGTGTCAGTGCAGTGATGGGAAAACAGAAGGGAGGATGATCACCAAGTAAATCTGGAACTCAGGAGATTGTCTCTGCACCTACCTATTGTTGCTTCAGAGATTTTTTTTGAGGAGTGAAACAACATGAAGAATGTAGTATTCAGTAATAATGATCTGATTGAGTGAAAAAGAGCTTCAATCATGCAGGTCTGCAAGAAAGCTGTTGGAGACAAGCTCAGTCTGAAAAGATGCAAAATCAAAACAAAATTAAAAACCATTCTTTATGCGTCTTATGGAAACCGGCTTGACAGTCTTCAAAGAGAGCAGATAGTTTCTTACTGGCACGTTATTACTTGTTAAACAATTTAGTATTAATACTCTAGTTTAATCATTTGGTGACATTTTTTCTCTGAGAAATACTAGAATTATATTCTGCACATCCATAGAGTCTTCAGTTGCTATTTAGAATTTCTCGTTGTATGTAGTATAAAAAGTTGAGATAAAGCACAGTTTTCTTCTTTCCCCCTTTTTTTATGAGAAGAACAAAAGGACTAAGATCAACAAAAATACAATCTCTTCATTACAGTGACAAGCCTAAAACGTACCTAAGTAAGAATGCTTTAATGTGTGGAAAATTTCTAGATCTATATTGACAATATTGTGCATTGCAGGTGGACTTTTATGTCCTATGAACTATTTAAACCAATGCTTTCCTCCCAAGACTGGTTTCTTGGCACACAAAGCTGTTTATAATGAATGCCAAGTCCAAGTTGACACATATATTTGAAAAGAGACTGCAACATTCCTTTGGCTTTTGAGCTTAAGCAGCACGTCTCAAAGACCTCTCTCAAGTACTTTTTCACCCTGTCTCTGGTGTTCCAAAGGAAGGACCCAGTAGGGTAGGGAGATCTGAGGATTAAGTGAAATTGATTGTTTATTTCAAACAACAAATTCATAATTTTAATGGGGGGAAATACATGCACTAGGCAGATGAGTAGGAATGGTTCTTAACCATGCTCTCTAGTTAGACCCAAGGAACACGGCCAATGTCAATTCCCATCTTGCCTGCCAGGGACACTTCGATGTCTGGGGCAGCACACTGGGGTCACATTCCAAGGACCACCCAGGCCAAAAGCTTACAGTGAGACATTGAGAACTTAGTCTCATTAAAATGTGAAGGATGTCCTCAGCGTTTTTGATACCATGAAATAGCAAATAAAATGTCCCAAGTAAAATAAACAATAATTAAAACATCTCCTTATAGACAATAAACTAAAATTAAATATTTTACCTAGTTGCTTTACAGTTGATGTTAGCTCCCAACCCACAGTCTTCAGGAGAGATCTGGGAGCTATCTCTTACCAAATGTGGGCTATTTATTCAATTAACAGAGACTTCTTCTAAAGGAACTACATATGTAACAGGACACACAGCTATTAGTTCTATTTGCCTTTGGCGTGTGAAAGAAAAAGAAACATTTAATCATAGAGCAGGTTTCTTAAACAGTGTTATGCCCCTTACATGATAAAATAAAATCCAGATGTATTAAAGAGTTCAATGTAATAAATCATTCAACTCTAAGAAAATACAAGCACATGTGAATTAGTTCATGGGACAGAGTAGAGTTTTTTATATATAAAGTAAATGAAAAAATTCAGAAAAGTTTTTTTCTATTTATTAAAGAATAAGGGATAAAAACAGCAAAAATTAAGAAAAAATTGTAACCAAATGATGGACTACAGATTAACTACAGTACACATACACCACATATGTATGAATATATTCTGAATCATTGCTTCTAGGTAGAATACAGAATTAGGTTCCTTTGAGTCATTGGTGACATTTTATTAACCAATTAATATATGAGGGGGATCCCCCAAAACCAGAATGTATTTATTAAAATTTGCGTATTTATTCTTACATGTTTAAACGTCAGTCACCTTTAAAGTATTTTCCTTTTGATGCAATACACCTATTGAGACATTTTTCCACAGCTCAAAATAGGTTTGAAACTTATCAAGTTTGATGTCTTTTACTGCTTTTGCTGTTCTTTGCTTCGCCTTTTCAACATCAGCAAAACATTTCCCTTTAAGGACTTTTCTCATCCAGGAAAACAAATAAAAGTCACTTGGGATGATATTGAGTGAATGGGGAGGGTAGGAAATATGAGTCATGCTATTTTTGATAGAAAACTGCTAAATTCTAAGCAGCGTGTGGGCAGGTACTCTCATAAACCACCCATCCTGAAATGGGCAAAAAAGGTTGAAAGAATTTTTTAAAGAAATTCATTGAAGAGGAACGCAGCTGCTCACCACATCACCAGCTGGTACACTGATACAGATGGATTACTAGAACACTCACCTAGTGGAGGAGGCCTGTACTACAAGGGGCCCACCCTCCAGAAGATAATTCCGAGGGGGTTTTTTGGGTTCCCCCCTCATATAACTCTTTTGAACTATGTGTTTCCATTTAAAGTTACTGTATTTAATGCATATTGTTGATTCATTAACATCAAATCACAGTCATTGACCCCACTCATAACTAAATGAAGCTTTTTAAAACATGTACTTTCTTCACAAGGCATCACAGCCTGCTTGAGTTGAGGAACACTAGACAATTCAGCACGATGCTTGGGGGCCATTATGAACAGCAAAGAGTACAAAAATGCCTAAACCTCACACTAAGCTGGGAAGAAGACACCTATTTACAGCACGGGGACTGAATAAAGAAGCCAGAATGTAGCCTAGCTTAATTTCAGCTACAGTGTATGTCCTGGGTGAATCAAATGTGTCAACCATAAATGACTGCAAATGTTCTGCAAGTACTGATTCCAGGAGTACAAATATGTTTCAGTAAACAGGCAAATTTGCAAATACAGCATCTGTGAATAATGGGCCTCAATTATTCACAATGAGTCAGTTTGTAAGAGAGAGAGTGGGGGACAGGGAAGAGGACTGGAGAAAAGAATAAAATAGCAGTAACTTGGTGGAAGAGAAAAATAAAAACGTTTGCTACTTTTAACAAAAAATTAATATTCAGTGTTGGGAAATTAAAACAAATTTTCAAAATGAATATCATTGTATACAAGTATTTAATACAGCCAATACTTTGAAAATTGACTAATAACTCATTTGGGAAAAATATGTTATTTTAAATTATAATATTTCTTAATGTGTTTTATGTTTTTTAACATTGTTATTCAATGTCATTATGTTTACTTAAGAACTGCTATTAAGTAAAAAAGGTACATTAATTGCTACTATATTTACAATAGCAAACACAGAATAAATCTTACAGAAGAATGGTCTAATTTTAGCAGTATATAAAGTAAAATCTATGCTGCCATTAAAAATCACAATATGGAAGAGTATTTAATAATTTGAACAAATGTTTAATATCAAATAAAGAAACAAATGATAACATTCTATACACATATGTGTATATTTTATATCTTTTTCTATATCTAAGTAACCATTGCCAGTGTCTTATTTTATCCCAGGTGGTTTAGTTATGCACAATAGCAAAAAAAAAAAAAAAGAAAAAGAAAAACAAAAATCTTTTATGTTTTACAAGTGTACTTTTAACCATTTTTTATACTTTACACATATTTTGCAGCAAGTCATTGTTTTGATTACATAAAACATTGTATTGTACTTTAAAGCTTTATATATTTAAAAATTATATATATATATATGTAAAAAGATTAGTAACATTCACTAACTGCTATCATGCAGGCAGACTTCTCACACATTACTAGTGAATAATATATAAATGCTTTCCTTGTTTTTCTTCTTATTTTTGGATTGCCTCTTTTTACTGCTAATGATATTTGGCTTCTTTACCTATCCTCCTCCCCCTGGGGCCTCTATCCTTGCAGCAATGCTTTGAGGTAGCTACGGTAAGGAAAACAGGATGTCTACATTTTTATTTCATTTTTTAGTAAATGTGGTCCACAGGCTGGAATAAAACAGGTTTTAAGTAAGCAAGAGATGTTGGTTAACCGACCTGGTATCCATCATGTGACTCTAACCATCTCCTTAGGACTGTAAACTTTTCTCACATGACAACATCCCCAAAGGTCCTCCATGGAGGAACTAGCTCTTCCTACATTTCATTGACACATACAAGGAGATGTGACTCCTTGTATGACCCAGATTACAGTCACTCGGATTTCAGATGGCATTGTTGTGTTAATTAGAGCGTTTGTAATTACAAGTGAGACTGTATCCTTTTTATATAATTAATGGTAATTTGATTTTTCAAATATTGTATTTATTACCATGAGTAACTTGTATTTCCATTTTTCTTGCTTTAAGAAATTCTTACTGACTTTAGTTTTCTTACTCTCTGCATATATGAGTATATGTAGACATACATAACATACATCCAAACATATGCATATAGAGATGAAGATATAAATGTTCATTATCTAATTCTAGTGTTTACTATGTATATATGTGTTTACACTTATAATACACATATATTATCCATATTTATATAACATAAATATTTATTATAATACATAATGTATTTATGTTACAACTCATTAAATGCATATTTAAAAGTATTTCTCTGATTTTGTTCAACACCCTCCTCAGTGATGATGTAATTGTTCCCCAGTACTTAAATATATGCCTATGCACGTGTATGCGCACACACATACACATGTTGTTGCTCAACACTCATAATTATTGTTGTTGAAAGACTGAGACCAGTTGTCTCACCGTTACTCAAATGCTTACCTATAGGTTTCACTTTGATGCACACACTGGAGAAAAATGGTAACAATCCAAACTTCAAGTCTGCAAATCAAAAGAGATCCAGCGTATATCTTTAGAAATGAATATATTCTTAAATTAAAAAGACAGTATATATTTGACAACTGTTCATGCTGATCCACATGCAAATGGCACTCACCTAAGGAGGAAGAGTGCTTGTTATTTAAGTTGGTATGTTTTTTAAATTAATGCTTTATGAAAATGTGTGACTCACTTGGCATTTAAAGACTCAAATTATCAGGACTAAAAAAGAAATAACACTAACCATCTTTTACCTAATTTAATTGACAACTATAGGTTAGTTTTGTGAATTTATATATTATGTTGTTAATTTTGAAACATTTTCTTCCCACTGGACTTTGAAATTATAATTTTATATATATTGTATAACTTCATATTTTACATATATTTAAGTTTTGAATAACATCATATCATTTTCAGTGTATAAGAATACTTTTGTTATTTTAAAAAATTTTATTCATAAGATTTTCAAATCCTTAGGCTACCAAAAGAAAGAAAATTATGAAAAGCATATTCCTATTAACTAAATCTTTGCATATGCACATTTCAAAATATATATTATCCAATCTTTTAATTACCCAGTAAATTGTTAATAAAGGTTTATTCTGTACTAATTAAGTTAAATATAAAGTTCAATAAGATGTAGTTTTAATAACATTATGTATCTAAAAACAGTCATAATTTTATAAACTAAGCAATATAACAGATTACATCTTCTGCTAACAAAAAGAATAGTATGACATGCTGTATCGTATTTATTATTATGAATTAATATTAGTTACATTTTAATATATAGTGTATAAAATACATATTATTAAGTAATAATAGATAGATATGTATTTCCAAGGGAAAAAGCTCTCTACTAGTAGCTTAGGAGACCTGGCTGGTGTAGCTCAGTGGATTGAGCACAGGCCTGCAAACCAAAGGATCGCAGTGTGATTCCCAGTCAGGGCACATGCCTGGGTTGCAGGTCAGTTCCCAGCAGGGGATGCACGAGAGGCAACCCTACATTGATATTTCTCTCCCTCTCCCCTTCCCCTCTAAAGATAAATAAATAAAATCTATTTTAAAAAGGTGGAAAATACTTTAAAAAAAAAGTAGCTTAGGAAGTGTAGCTCAGGATACTAAACATTGGAAGATATATAGAGAGCTGAGTCAAAATAATATATATCCACATTTGCCTATGCAAATAAAAATCTGCTCATGAAAACTAGATAATTACACATCTAATAGCTTGGGTTTTATGCCAATTTCTGTAATAGATATAAATGCATACTTTGTGCATGCAATAGTTATGTGGATATAAATTTTAAATGCAACCTGAGAGTACTAGCTAATGTAACATTTTAAAAGAAAATATCTAAACACAAAATGTTTTACACATTTGCGTAACTTTTTGGAACAACTGTAGGTAAGAAAAATAAGAATAATTTAAAAGAAAAATATGTAGTGATTTTTTCCCTAACTTCACTGAAATATTTGGATTCAATAAAATGAACCTACTTTGATTTGAAATGTATATATTTATGAAAACAGAACCGCGATTAAAACATTAAGCATTTTAATTGCTGAAAAAATCCTTTATGCTTCATTCTGAGGCACTACTCTACCCCCGCCCCCCACACCCCAGGTATGTACTAGTAATCACTGTCACTGAAGAGCTGACTTTCTCTTTCTGGAGCGGTGTGTAAATGGAATGGAATCGTACAGTGTGTGTGTGCTGTGTTTTAACACTTTCACTCAAATGTCTGACTTCTTCACTCTTTTTGTCTTTGACATTTTCCATTCGAGTTCACCTTCAACAATAACCTTCTGAAAATACCCGGGCCATAATTATCATTATAACCTGAAAGATTTTTAATGTACAATGATAAAATTTTAAGGTAAATTAACATTATGAATTCATGAAAGTCAAGAAAAAAATTAAAAGATACAAATTACAAGATGCAAAGCTATTGTGATATTCATTGTATCAGTAGGAAATAATAGTTAAGGAGAGAATTATATTGGAGATTACATTAATTGTTTGTCTCCATAATCGCTATCCTATACTGCAAAGATGAAATTTGCCTTCTGGTGGTGTTCATTTTACATTAAGAGGTGACCTTTTCTTAGGATGCAGTCTCTTTAGGTGTAAGCAATTTCATAGAATGAAACAATGAGAACTGCGACAAAAATGAACATACCTGCTCATAAGAGAGCAGTGTTGCTATATCCCTAGGCAGACCACACAATCCAATGTATACTGGGAAATCAAAAAATGTAGAGAAAAATAAATAAAAATTAAGGTTTTATGTATAGGTGAGCTTACTGTTAGCAAAAAACACTGATCTAAATTAACCCTTTGGGGATGTTTCCCCAGTTAAATTGAAATTTAGTCATTGGATTCTAAGTACTTAGCGCACACTTCTCTTGTTCAATGTGACTTTGATTAGACCATAACATGGTCTATTTGGGGATAAAATTAGCATATTCACTTGTTTCTTGTATTATCTATGTGTTCTTATTTAGCTTTTATTGGAAATAATGGGCATGTTTTGATTCTCCACCTACTGCTTATTCCTCAATTCATTTGGAAATCGGGCAGAGTCCCTATCTCAATGTCTCTGAGGTAGAAAGCTTCATTCTAAAGTGTTTCTCAAAGGAATAATTCTCAAGACTAAGGAAAGAGATGTTTTAATGAGAATTGAAATAGTTTCTTTGAATTAGAGCAAGAAAAGAGAAAAGAGTTTTGGAAAGGCATCACTGAGGTAGATATCCTGTTTGGCTGCACACCCCCATGGATGTAGAGGGGGTCTCAGGGCAGAAAAGTAGATGGGAATCAATTCTTCCCTGAGATAAAAGATGGGGAGGTAACATGAGTACAATGAGAATTGTTCAGAGAGAATAAATGCCTGGTGTTACTAGAAAGATGAAATCATCCATACCAATGATGCCTGAGCCCCACACAGATACATTAGAGAGATTCACCTGCCTCTTAATGAATGTAAGGATGCAGCAGAAAGACCTATCTGAGCTGAAACAGTCAAATAGCTGGAAAAGAACCACCAATCAGTGGTGGCCCATCATGCCTTCAGGTCAAAGACCAGGTGGGAGAGGAGAAGTTCCAAGAGATACCTGGATAAACAGGACACTGAAGAATCATTCTACAAAACACTCTGCCTCTTACAGTACCCTAAAACCATGAAAGATCCTGGAACTTAAAACTCTTGACAAGTGTGCTATATTTCAATTTCTTGAACTAGATGAAAATAAATTTATCCAATCTTTTATGATTAAGAGCTTAATATGGAAATTAAGGAAAAATTTATGTTGTTAAATTGTATGGATTAATTATCCTGGTTGGCATAGTTCATTGTGGATTTCCATTGATTTTATCATCAGCTAATGCCCTTAGGTCTTTTCCTTATAGGCAGTTAATAAATCACATCTCCCTCATCCTGTGCTCATGAAGATTCTTTGAAAAACATTCAAGACTGTATATTCATCACTATTAACATTCATTCTGTTAGACAATTCATGTATAGCTTCTTAGTACTGTATTGGCTAAATTAATAGTTTGATAATGATATGATTTATCAGTGTCTCACTAAGTACACAGCCATTTATTCAGAAAGGCAGTTTGCTGGAAGGAACTTGTGGGGAGAGTGTGGAATTAAATAAAGAATTGAGTTGTTTTCTGCTCTTGCTGTATTTGCCATTGGTTTTAGTTTTGTTCTTAGTGGTAAGTAAGAGATATTGAAATAGATGATTTACAGATGGCCACGTAAGGGTACATAATAGCATCCTCTTCGTTATTAAATAATGAAAGCCTTTATGGATACAGAACATTTTAGAGTTACATGTTCCCTTAGAAACAATAATGTGGGTGGAGTGGACAGGGTGCAGAGTTGGACTTATTAAAGCATTTATCCCACAGCAAAGAACTATTTAATAAAAGGTGTATGTCGAGAAATGTTTTAACATAATAAATTATTCTTTAATAACTTGTTAATGTTTCTGGTTCTATAAAGACCGAGTCAAGTGACTTTTTACCTTATAGCATCTAAAGTCAATTTGAATGTTCACCACAAACCTTCTCTTCTCCAGAATAAACATCGGCTGTTTCTTAAATTTCACTCTTAAGACATCATTCCAGGTTATTCATTCTTCTGATCGCTTTTTTTCTGGATGTTCTCCAGTTGATGTTGATCTTATTGAAATCCATGCTGTATATGAAAGCGGAACACTTAGTGCTCGACACACAACTTTTTGCAAAACAGGAGCAGGCTCGTCCAGCATGTAAGTAGTAAATGTAGTTCACGTTGTGTGAAATGCAGACTTCTATGCACATTTCTTCTTCAAACTGCCAACATGAGTGTGTCAAAGCACAATGTAAGGTATCCACTTCAAAATTATACTACTATAGATCTAAAGCAAAATAAAAATGACAAAAAATGGGCAAGTTACTTTGCTATGGCAGATTTTATCTGTCTAAATTTGGAGTAATTTGCTGTTATCAGCTCCATGAAATGACATGTTTGTTAATGAATCAGTGGAAACTACTAAGGGATTTTCTAATGAAATCTAAACAAATATTATAACAGTGGCTGAATATCTCTAAAACAGCTTTTTCGTTTCTAAGAATTCATGAAACCTTTTCTACAATATAATCTTCCATATAACCATGGTTCACATTTTATATCTTGCTTTATTTTTAATAAAATATATTTTATGATCATATATGGCTACATATGACCAGAGATATATAAATGTGCTAAGGTTTCAAAAGCACTCGACCGCATGTTCATTAATGCCAGGGGCCATGCATCATTTGCAAGAGCATAGGGTCAACATGGGAACCTTTCAAGTCCTAAGTTGCTTAGGAATATAGACTTGGCAACTGCACATACCCAGATGTGAATCCATCTCTGATGTGTGCTGTTAAACAAAGTACTTTTCTAATTCACAACTTTACATTTATGAAATAGAAATAACATCCATCTCATCCAATTGTTTTGCTAACTGGATGGGATGATAAAGTCGATATTCTTAGCAAAATTTCTGATAAAACAAAACAAATAAATTTAACTCTTAATATGTGCCAATGTTTAGCATTTTTCATGAATTAATTAAATTTTAATTCTCAAAACAACCTCAAGATGGGCTTATGGCTGTCATCTTTTACAGATAAGAAAATGGAAGTACCTAAATTTTAAGCAATTTACCAAAGGTTGTTCAGATTTCACCTAAGCTTCCTGGTTCCATTTCTTCTTAATTACTAGAAAGTTCTTAAGTTTTAGCTGCTGTCATGATAATGATAGTAATGATGAAGTTTATGGTAATGACAGGTCAACCAGAGAAAAAAGGCAAATGACAAAAGACACTCTAAGAAAAGAGCAGCAAGCTTTCTTTTAAAATTTTATATAAGTAATTCCTACATGAAAAATCAATTCCAACCTTTCTTGAAAACCTGGGAAAAATATTGGTAGTATTAGGCAGCAATAAGAATAGGAACCAGGAGTTAAATAATCTAGTATATGAAAACAATTGATAATGATATGTGCTATTCAAATGAAAAAAAAATTCTATGGAATATAATGTTATTTATAAAAGCTATTAAACATCACCTATGAGAGATCAGTTAATGGTTAAGATCATAATAGTAACAGTAAAAAAAGAATTTAAGAAAATTATAGGGTTAATCTATTGTCGGGACAATAAATGTACAGGAAATTCATCAAGGATAAAGGACTTAGTAACTATTTCCTTAAAATCTCCCATGAGTTTTTTGAACTATCAGTGCTTAGATTTCTTTCAGAACATTACAAAGTTGTCTTGGCAACCATGTATTATTATTTTTTAAGTTAGCCATTTGTACTCTCATTATTATTCTTTTCCCTTCTGTGGCACTCCATGAACTCACAAATTGCTCCATTGTTCAAACTGACAATTTCTAGATTGCATAATCCACATTTGTACCTTTGGGGTATTTGAGAGAAACAATAATCAGCTAAATTATTTACTTAAAATTAATCTTCCAAAATATGTGCACATTTTACTCTTTTTTTAATTGAAGTAACCTGAGGGTTTTAACATGAACAGTTATTCCTTTCATGGGTCATAATAATTATTTCAGATCAACTTTTCAATTTCTCGTAGATTTATTAAAAGAAAAAGATTCAGAAACTCAAATTCAGCTTACTGTCAATTAGGTAAATAATACATTTTTAAAGGATTATTGAAATGTTTTTTAAATGGCTACTTTTTTATGTTTAATTACAAAAGATCTTGGAAAATTTTTGTTGTTTCTTGGTTGATTACATGTTACCATTTTGGTCATGTAATTTCAATAGTTATTACATAAAAAGTAATCTAAGGTTTTTATGAACAATATCTGGCCCATGATTTATTCATTTTTAGTGAGGAGAAGGGAGATGTCTTCTCTAATAGAAAAAGGAATAAATTATTTAGTGTAATTATTTTAGTTGGGAAGTTTCTAAATTAGTACACACAGATATCTCATCCCTTAAGAAATCTGTCTTGACATAATAAGTTACTTTAAATGGCTCAGAAAGCCTTGAAGCTGACTAGCATCCACAAGAAAGAGTAATATGACAGACTATAATTGTTTAAAAGCACAGTTATGGTCTTCTGGTTAAGTAATGTACATATATATATTCATTAAGCTTCTTAAGTCTCAAGTATAGTTATAGGATTATGACAAAATTGAAGGGTGTTAAAATTCTAGAAATGATCATTTTTAATGATATACCCAAAATATCACTAATATTCTAACAGCAAAAATGAAAAGGAACGGACTTCAGTTCCAAACTTCTAATGATAACATAATATTTCTTCCATGAGTTTATACCAAATTCCATTTTGGCAAATCCAGTCATTCGAATGTTGAATTTCTTTTAGTGGTTGCTTCCTTATTCCCAGACAGCAGGTCATGCCAATGCCATGCTGTGTCCATTTACACGGTAGTACCAAATCTGACATTAAAGTCCTAACATGTGACAAGTTAGTTCATAGGGAGGAGGAAAATGTTTTTTTATTCATGTCTTTTTTAATTCCAAAGCACAAATGTGGTTACACACAAATTAATTTTTCTGCAAATGGCTTTTATACTGTCATACATGAAGGTTGTATGCATTTGTGGGTGTGTTACATGGAATGCATATTGACTCCCAACTGAATATTGAAATTAATTAAAATAGGAATCAGATCCATTTTAATGGTAACTGATCAAGGATTAGTTTTAATTGCTATAGCCATGAGATATACATAGTGTCAATTGCATATTCTCGTTTTACATTGATTATCATTGAGCTATCTTGAGAGGTAAACATGCTATGGATAGATTGAATGATTTAGCAATAAAAATTATATTTTATGTTAGCATTTCAAACTTTTCCTCCACAAACTATTTTCTCACAAGTAAATTTCCACGAGCTTACCTTTTATTTTCTGAAGTCTGAACACTTCCTTGTTAAGCATCAACAATACTGAGTGTCACAAAGAAAAGATATTTATACAAATGCTAAATATCTCCAAACTGCTCCAGGGCTGCTCCTATTATTACTCACCTAGTCAATAATTTTATAGAGTATCATATGCTGCTTGGTCCAAGGGGATAAGCCAAACAAAAGAGTTGATATTTTCCTATATGTTCAATTACTACTGAAGGTTTTCAACAAGTATCCTGGGCTAACTAGTGCCTAACCAAAAAAACAAACCTGAAAATATTCTAAAAACTTCTTACTGACCAGCAGATGAAGCCTAGAATTTATTTCCAATAATTGGCAGTAGCTCAAAGGTTCTCAGCTAGCAATTGGGTTAAAGAACAAAATCCAATATCAAAGATATAAAAAAGCTGACAAAAGTTTGAAAATATTTTAGGGATTCAGCCAAGCAATCTGAGGTTTTTGGTAGGATTCTAATCCTAGGAGTCCAAAGCAACTGACCAGTAAAACAGATTAAACTGTCATAGAAGATTTTATACTGAAAACTTAGTATAATGGAAAAGACATTTCAAAATTAAAAGGAGTGAGATCAAACAATGTTTATAATGCTGCTGAGGTAAAAGTGAATAAGTTATTTTACTCCACTGATGCATATACTACTAAATTGAAAATTAAAAAATATATATATCTCAGGTGTTTTGTTTCAGATACTTACTCTGCATTATATACCTAGCATGATTGTATTTGATTATTGAATGATAATAATATATCATCATCATCATCATCATTATTAGTATTATATAGCAAATATATCATTTGCTTTATATCTGTGCTGTAGCTACACTTGGGGGATAGCCCTCAATACACTATGCCCTCTGATTTTCACATTCACTTATGCATTAATTTTCTAATGGTGTCTCCCTTAAGCAGTAGAATTTGAGGAAACAATGCAATGAGGATTCTAGACCTGAGACTTCAAAAATCTTGGAGGCACATACAGGAATACTGGTCCTTCTCCTGAAGAGATTATCAAGGAAAACCTCATAAAGAGAAGGGTCACCTAACAGTTTATAGTGAGACTGAGGAGCCTAGCTGTCCCAGCTACCCAGCTGATCCCAGCCTTCTAGCCATCCACTGAGACACCAGGCAGGCAAATATGACATCTCCAACACAACTTCAGTGCAGTCAAATCTCAGGAGACTGCACTGCTGTCCAACACTATATATATAACAGGACAGGCACCATGCTGACCCATGCCAATCCACAGAATAGTGAAAGAAAAGAAAAAGCCTATTGTGGTAATCTGATTAAGACAGACAACAATTACAAATTGTTTTTCCAGCCATTTAAAATGCATATGGATCTTCTATTTATTTTTATTTTCATTTTCTTTTTTAATATTTACTGCATTTATTGGTGAATAATATCACATGGGTTTCGAGTGTACAATTCTATAACACATCATCTGTACACTTTATCCTGTGTTCACCATTCTAAGTGAAGACTCCTTCCAGCATCCTTTATCTCCCCTTTACCCTCTCTAACCTACCCCATTCCCTTGCCCTCTGCTAATCACCACACTGTTCTCTGTCTATGGGTTTTTTATTTGTTTGTTTTGTTTTATATATTCTTTGCTAACTCCTTTCACCTTTTTTTTCACCCAGTCCTCCAACTCCCTCCCCTCTGACAGCTATTGCTCTACTCTCTACATCCATGAGTCTGTTTCTACTTTGTTAGTTTATTTTGTTTAGACTCCACATATAAGTGAAATCAAATGTGTATACATTGTTTGAAATGTCTCTTGCCAGTTTAAACCCCAAAAAATGTCTTTCTCAAGGATCTGAGTCCCTTAATTAGTGTACTCACCAAGGAAGACAGCAACCTTATATCCTAGTCTGCAAGAGTATAAGAGCCTATCATTGGCGGATGCCTTGCTCCAAGTTGTAAAACTACCTCTTGTCATGAAGATAGGAGAGAGTTTACTTTCTTTTGGGCAGAGTCCGCCAGATCTTATAGGGGTGTTTTAGTTATTGCTGTTTTGTTTATTGTGTAAGGAGGGACCCTGGAGTTGTGGCCCAGCAGTCAGAAGCTAGATGTAGCTGAGGGACTTGTTCCAACTTTTGTCTGGCTGTGTCTGCATTGAGCAGTACACATAAATTACATTAAAAGTAAAAAAAAAAAAAAAACAGAGATGATATTCGACGCTAGATTTAAAAAGTGTTCAATGAACAAGTCTCTAGAATAGATAAGGCTATTTTAAACTCAAAGACAAAGCAATGACATTGTAAACCCGTATAGAACAAGTGAACTTGTGCTTTTCCTATTCCAAAATCAGTGAGCTATAAATGGTGCAGTCAACAAAACACACAGTTTATTCATCACTGCAATTGCAAAAGACATATTTATCAAGTGTCATTAATTTACATGATTAAGTGTCAAATGAGTGATTCATAAATTTAAGCTCATTTTAAAAGGCAAACACACCTCCCAGTAGGGGTCACAGAACTGAGGAGGAAAAACTAGATTCAACTCCCTCTAATCATTCTAATACATTTAACTTTGTATCAACAATTTTGGTCAATGATAGAAAGAGCCTCTAGATATACCTCAAAACTCCAGTAAAAACAAAACACTAACCCTATGTTTTGAAAAAAAAAACATCGTGCCCTTTGGCATTTAATACATAGCATTTTTAAAAATAATCATGTCATAAAACGAAAGTTGGTTTTGCCACAAGAGGATGCCTTAAATTAAGGTAGTTTGGGTGGAAGAGGAAACATGAAAAGGAGTGCACACAGCGAGAGATCTCCAAATCAGATGGGAAGATTTCAAAATCTCTCTTATATCCATTTTGTATTCTTGCAAAGGGCACACAATCCTATTAGTCCAGGATGGAATAGATACTCAACAAATATTACTTTTTGTAGCATTTCTCAGTAGAATGATAGGCGTTTTTCACTACTATATTGTTCATTTGTCAAAGCCATTTTCCTGATTTCGATTGGAAAGAATTGAATGTATGACAGATATGTAGGTGGCATTTTATGGGGGTGGGTGGGAGAATGAGGCACTTCAGAATATTTTTACCCAAGATTTCCTGAATCCAAGGAAATACCACAGGGTTGTGGTGCCGGCCAAACTTCTGGTGGGAACCTCAAGGGATTCCTGCTCTGACAGCAACTCTCTCATTTCAGTTTTATCTCTTATTAAGAACAAGCATTTTTCCAGATGTGCAAAGGTACAAAAGGAGTTAATATGTTCTCTGACTCCTGTTCCAACTTTGTTCTCCACAATCTTCCAGTTGTAAAAGGAAAGATATTGAAGTGTTATGGATTAAAGATTATAAAAAGAAGTATTTAAGTCAATGCTGTCCATTAGATTTGTTTCTCAGTTTTTTAAAAAATTGTTTATTGTTGTTCAATTACAGTTGTCCCCATTCCCCCCATTACTATCCCTGCCCTACCCATCCCCCAAATCCCACATTCAACACCCCTGCCCTGTTGTCTTTATCCATGGGTCCTTTGTACATGTTCCTTGACTTGACTTGTTCCCTTCTTTGCCTCATTATCACTCTCCCTCTTCCCTTCTGGTCACTGTCAGTTTGTTCTTTATTGTTTTAAGAAAACCTTTTCTCTCTTTTCTTCACGCTCTTCTACCTTCTCAATTTCTCTCCTGCTCCCTGCCCTCTCTTCCTAACATTTTTTCTTTGTCTTATGTAAACCTTTCAGAGAAATGTAGACCAATGTAAAAGAAATGCAGAAAACAAAGTCAAATGTATTGAATTGTAGCTGAATTAGAGTGTTTGGAAGGAGAAGTTTTCCAAGGAGTTCAGCTTGTTCTTTGTCATAGCCCATTTGTACCTAGACACACATTTCTGGTCTGTAGAAATGACTTATATTCTGCTCTAATCATGGAGTGCCCCGATTATAGAATTTGCTAGTGAGGTATTTCTACATAGAAAGGAATGGCGAGGCCCTTGGTGACGATAACTTCGGCAAAGAGAGGATGGCGTCAGATAATGCAGGCATCTGATTTAATAAATAAGCAGCTCAGAAAATGCATTTTTCTGCCAGTGTTGGGCTTTCTGAAAGCGTGTTTGAATGTTTCATCTGACCGTTGTTTTTCTAGGGCTGTTGTCATTAGGTGACGGCACAACAATTCATTCCCTCACAGGTCTGGAAACTGAAAGTCTAAAATCAAGGTGTCCCCGGGCCATACAATTTGAGGGCTGCAGGGGAGAACCCTTCCTTGCCTCTCATAGGTGCCAGAAATCCTGGAGTTCCTTGGCTTGTAGAAACATCACTTCACTCTCTGCCTCCATAGGCACATGGCTTTCACTGTGTGTGTGTGTGTGTGTGTGCATGTGTGTGTGTGTCAAAGTGTCCTTCATCATAAAAAGACAGTAGTCTGTGGATAAACAACTTTCTTTGAAAAGAAACACATTAAAATTAAATGTATTTAAAATCATAAATCATCTCTCTGCTTTACATAACATTTACCTTTTAATTTTTCCATCAAAGGCTTTCCACTATCATAAGTCATCCCTTCCTCATCGTGTTTATCTTAATAGATGTTTCCTACATTTAAAGAAAGCATACATTTCCCATTTTTGCCTTATTCTTCCTCCATCACATAATTCTTATCTACAAGCCATTTTCCAAGAGTTTGCTTTTATAGAAATACCATTTAGCATTTCTGCCAAGCATTCAAGTAGAGAATATTTTACATAATTTGCAAATAAACTACTATGCAAAAGAGAAATATAAACATAGATGTAGAGACACATATACATAAGCTATATAATTTCAAAATTCTTGGCCTGAGCAATTTTCATCAACTGCCTTAGCATCCTGCTGATTTATCCCACAAAGATTCCAGTGCCAGGATTTCTATTGGATACATAATGTGAGCAGTCTAGGTTAATTTCAGATGGGGCAGAATAAAAGGTCTTGGTGATAACAACTCAGTGACCCTGAGTGATGTCCCTTTTTACTCTTCACCATATTTGTTCAGCTATTTACAACTTGCTACATTCTTCCCCAGCTTCCTACTTTGCCACCGGCACCGTTTTTCTGAGGGACTCCGATGTTCTTTATGCCACCAGAAAATGGGAGTGATTAGGCAGGAAGTTGCTCAATTTTCTTCCCAACAACTTAGAACTGTTTTACATGTATGTATTCAATTTCTTCCTTTCCTTTTCCCTCCTGCTCTCATATGCCTATAGCAAAACACCTCCTTTTTAAATTTTTTATAAAAACTGATTTGATTGCATTCTTATCTATCTCCACACTCACCCTCACCAAAACAAAAGCAAACAAACAACATCAAAAAAAATTTTACCCGAGCATTTCTTTGATCAATAACGGGAAAACTAATGATGGCTACCTTGAGTTTTACTCATATCTAATTGAGATGACATTTAGACAGGACTTCAGACTTAGACTTCAGACTTGATACTGGAGTGAGTTAATAGTCTTCAGGGCTGAAATTAATGTATTTTGATTGTGAGGATGTAAGTTTGGGTGACAGAGGCAGAATTTTATGGACTAAATGTGTGTCCCCCTAATGCATGTGTTGAAATAGGAATCCCCAATGTGATGCTATTATATGGTGGGGTCTATGGGAAGTGATAAGGTCATGAAGGTGAAACTCTCATGAGTGGGATTAGTGTCCTTATAAAAGAGACCCCAGAAAGTTCTCTAGCTATTTCCCATAGACAACAACATGATGCTCATCTGTGAACTAGAAAATGGGTCCTCACCAGACACTGAATCTGCCAGTGCCTTGACCTAGGACTTCGTAGCCTCCAGAATTATAAAAAATAAAGTAGGTTATTTAGACACCCAGTCTGTGCATTCGGTTATAGCAGCCTAAACATATTGAGACATTGCCCAGGTTAGTGTGCTGTTTCTCTCCTCTTCAACCCATGGATGAAGGACGATTCCCTGCCTTAGGGTTATGGGGATAGTTTGAGACCTAATCCTCAACACTAAACAGATGAGATTGACAACAGTATTTTAGTCACATATTTTCATAGTGTGAGGAATGATGACACCATGACCATGACATGCTGGTTTGCAGGGGTTTGATCTCAGAAAATGAGTGAATCGGCAAGGGTTGAGGGAGGTAGCCTTAGAAGTAATAAAAAAGTAGGGCAACCCCTAATTCCTGGCAAGATGTGATCTGCTTGTTTGAATAACATGTGGGCTGATACAGAGCACAGAGACAAGTGGGTACTGTGCTTGATCTCCGAGATAAGAAGACTGTCTGGCTCTAGCACCTTAACGCCAGCACAATGGTGAGATGAACTTGTGTGAGGAACTTCAAGGCCCCTCGGTTTTCTCCAGATCTCAAGCCAAACATAATGTGGGGCCTTCTCATTAGTCCTTATTTCACAACAAGATTGTTCATTGCCTTCTCTTGTTCTTTCTTTTTTCCCTTTAACATCAATTATTTCATATACTCTGTTATAAGAATACATCTTAAATCATCATCATCCTCACCCCACTTCTCCCACCACTTTACCTGGACTTATCCTTGATCATCGATTAGAACTTGACCTCCCAGTAGCATCTCCTGGTCTAGTCTATGAACTTTTTCAGATAGTGAGAAGTGCCCCTTGTTACTCTCACAAAATCCGTTGCTCAAACTATCAGCTAATACATCACCTGGGAACTGTAGTTCTATACTCTTTTTTTCCAAAATGTACCCCAATGCTTAGATGTCAGAAATTGTGTTTTATGCACTGTATTCCTGATATGTGGCATATAATAGCTTCACCTTAAATAGATATTAACTTTAAAAAGCGACAGTGAGCTGATTATAGTTAAATCAGCATGGTTAAAATTGTTAATCCCAATTTTCGAGACACTCCAGTTTCCTTCTTAGTAGTTTTCTTTCTCACCTTTTCTCATCTTGTTACTCACTGAGTTGTTGTTATACAGAACACTAGTTAGCACCATCCGTGATGTATTGGTTTTCCCAAGTTCCTAGGAAGCACTTTGGTCTTTATGGAGCAACATTAATTCTTGCTATTGGTTTGAGAGCCCAATAGAGCATTGTAATTTATTTCTACTTTCATCCCTCTGGCAGTCCCAGGCAGCACCTGCCAGGGTATGGCTGCTGTATCAGCAAACCAAATGGGAAGCAAATGAATATGTATCTTGGTCCCCAAAGAGAAACCCATTTTCACTGCCACTAAGCTTGACAGTTTAGGACTCCCATTTGACTCCGAAGAACATGAAATGCTCCACTACTCTTTGAAATCATTTGCTTCTATGTGGCTGCAGTTCACACAGCCCAATGTGTCCTTTTCTGTTATACCCCAAAGGGAAAGGAAATATGAACTCCTTCTATTCAGAGATCATTGAATAATGTTTGCTTCTATCCGATTTCATTGGCTCCCACACTGCTGTTTGTTGAAAATACAGGGTTGAATCTCAAAGCCAACAATATTCCCTCAGGGTACACATTAGGCAGAAGGGGGCACAGTTGTAAAAAAATATGTTTTGTAAAATAGAAGTCTCTAGAAAGGAAGGAATCAGCATTGTGTTTGTTAAATATTTCACAGCTTAGAATGTACAATTTACAAACAGGGAGGGGATCGTAGAGGATAGTTACTCAAAAACACAATTTCTAAGAGAGACATTTTCTCCCTTCTTTCAACAATTTTACAAGGAAGGCTAGAAGGTGAGTGAGCAATGATGGAGACAAAACAAATGAAATGAGCAAAAGGCAGAAAAATATGGTTTTCAAATTTCTTCGAATGATTTATTTTTTTTACTTATTACTCTGAGATGGTTTCCTAAGTGTGTGTTCTGCCATAAGTTCGAGATCCTTTGTTTTATGCTATCTAGTAAACAATACAGATGGACCAATCATAGCCAAAGAGGAAACAACATGTAGGCCTGGAAAAGCCCTATTTTTCCCCCTGAGGTAAGAAGATGGCTTGAACTCAGATGTACTAGATTTACAGGCTTTATTCTAAGAACTGTGGCATTTCTAGGCAAATCTCCGGCATTACACGATAAAATATGTAATTTATTTGTGTACATTTTAGTCTTCCATATTACACTGCAAGTTTGTTCAGGGCGAGGAATGTCACATCTACCACTATATCACAGTCCACGGAGTAACAATACTTTATAATTTGTGAAATTGAATGAACTGTTTTGAGAAAATGCCTTAGTTTATAAGTGATAGAAATCAATTGCAATTAAATGTATATGATAGGTAAGCAAGAAGGAGGAAAATGGGAGGAAAGGTGAAGGGATTAAGAAACACAAATTGGTAGTACAAAATAGACAAGGAGATGTCAAGAACAGTATAGATAATGGAGTAGCCAAAGAACTTACATGCATGACCCATGGACATACACTAAGGGGCAGGTTGCTGGAGGGAAAGGGAATACCAGGTGGAGGAGGGCAAAGGGGAAAAATGAGACAACTGAAATAGCGTAATCAATAAAATATATTTTAAAAAGCATCTTATCAAAAGCAAAAACAACTGTATACAATATAATACACATTTAATGGTTAGTTTATCTTTTCCTTTCCCCTAAGCCTAGAGACCACTGACTTTTTAAATATATATATTATTCACTTATTTGTTTTTAGATGGAGTGGAAAGATGAGAGAAAGAGAAGGGGAGAAGAATCAACATGTGGTTTCCTCTCACGTGCCCCCCCCCCCCCGGGGACCTGGCCTGCAACCCAGGCATGTGCCCTGACTGAGAATCAAACCTGTGACCCTTTGTTTCACAGACTGGCACTCAATCTACTGAGTCACACCAGCCAGGGACAATTTTATAATAAAAAAACTTTTTTGATTATAAGTGTCATACGTACTTATTTTAGAAAATTTTGATATGGAAAATAATGCAAAGGTCATGTTAAAATGTGCTACATAATACTACTCAGATAATTTCTAATATATCAGAAACATACCAAAACCATGCAATGTATTGTCTACAGAGGCAGATTAAATTTCTTGCCTTCATTCTATCCTTTCTACCTTCATGTCTTTTTAAAATAAAAGAGTCTAGTTTCTTCTTCTTTTTCTGGAGGCAAAGACATTATGTAACCTAGACTTGTTTACCTCAACAAGAGGTTTTTGCCCTGTCATTGAAGGCAAGTAGCCACCTACTATTCCAAGAGGCCAAGGTTATTGTTAAAAGCCAGTGTTTTGGTTTGACCAAGATACACCTACCAGTGACTTGAATTCACTTCAAATATTTTCTTTTATTTTAAACTACTTTATTTACTTATGTTAAAAAAGGGGAAGGGAGGGAGAAATAATGGGGGAGAAACATCAATGTGTGGCTGCCTTTTCTGTGCCCCCTACTGGGGACCTGGCCCACAACCCAGGCATGTGCCCTATTGGAAATTGAACCAGTGACCCTTTGGTTTGCAAGCTGGCACTCAACCCACTGAACCACACCAGCCAGGGCCAATTATTTTAGTATTTTATTTTTTAAAGATTTTATTTATTTATTTTAGAGAGATGGGGAAGGGAGGGAGAAAGAGAGGGGGTGAAACATCAATGTATGCTTGCCTCTAGCACACCCCATACTGGGGATATGGCCTGCAACCCAGGCATGTGCCTTGACTGGGAATCAAACTGGCAATGCTTTGGTTCACAAGCCTGTGCTCAATCCACTGAGCTACACCAGCCAGGGCCAATTATTTAATTTTTTTAATTAACAAATACAAACTTGCCTTAACAACAAGTACATAATGATACCCAAAGAGCCCCAGCATTTCATCTAATATTTTCCAGCCTTTCTTGTAGAAATTGGTGATCCTAATGTCAGTATCGCTCATTCCCACCTGTATAATTTTAGTATATACAGTGTGTGTATCTAAAGTAGGTTTATAGTTGTGAGTACATGAGTTTATTTTTGTATTATTATTTATTAACTCTTTTATTATTGTCTATATGAAAAACTGTAAGTTTCCTTTTGCTCCACCTTATATTATGTGTATCAAATCATGCATGTTTTGTTTGGGGCATATTTAAATGGATTTGTATGGCATCCAAGTTGAAGACTAATTTTCAACTTTTTCTTCATGCAATGTTATGTTTTTGAAATCTATCCATGTTGACACAAATAAGTAAGGTATATGAGTATTTTCCAAAGACCTCAAAAATGTATCTTATACAGGCATACATAATACATGTATTTTTAAATGCCTGAATCATGCAGTGTTTTGCTGTTAGAGAATTTTTTTCTACTAACATACTGGGCATGTATCTTTTCACCAAGGGCCTCAAATAAACTGTAGACTGAGTTTCTGCATCATCTTGAAATTATCTTGGCACTATGTTGTGTTAGCTCAAGCATTGCATTCTCATTCTGTTTACCTCAAGCTTTACAGAGAATTAGATGAATATTTAGTAAAAAAATACTATTTTTGATCTCATGTATAATGTCTTAGGAATCTACTTTGTTACTGATTGTATATTTATATTTTAAATGTCTCAGTTTCCCAGGAGACTTTAATGTGCATAAATGGATCAAAGTTATCAGCATGTATAGGACACAGTGGAGTAAACTGTTACTGTCCATTTAAGAGAAAAAAGTCAGAAGAACCATATTCATCCAAGGGGTATATTTAAAATATGTTAACGTAACTAAGAAAGACATTCTATTAGGGGATTAAAGTATGTTGAAGTTGAATTAAAACTAGAGTAATTTGAGTTAATGTATCTGGACGTCAATAAAATTCCCTCCCATGCCTTTTCCAAATTACAAACTGTTAACAGATTATGCCAGAGGCAATGGAGAGTTATGGAGTGCTGTTTTCAGAGCTGTAATGATTATGGTTGAGATTCCCTAGTCTTGCATTTATGAGCCTCCACAATGCAAATGGGATTTGCTTCTTTAAATTTTACCTTTAAATTCACGTTCATATACACTAGACCCGAGCCAAATTGGCTTGTTTGCAGTTTTTGCACATACTCCTTTCCCCACATGTGTACTTTTGTGTTTGATTTTCCATCTGCCAGAATTTTTTTCTGCCATATTTTTGTCTATTCCCTCCCCTTATGCAAAGCTGTGCATGAATACTGAGTTCTTCATGATCATTTACTCTCTCTTTACCCTCCTTACTTTAGAAAAATAAATTCGTTTTTAATTTTTTTGCATCCAATTCATACTGGCCACTGTGCTAGGTTCTGAGCACATAAAGGAGAAAACATGTGTTTTATTAGAATTCACATACTAGACAATGTGGCAGAGTAGGAAGCTCCTCTATGAATTAAACATAATACCGGATGGCTAACTCCAATGACTAAGGTGAGCACAGCCTCCGTGCAAATGTGAACAAGTGGGACCAATTTTGTCTGGGGCACTAAAGAAGCAGTGTTCTAGGTCCCAGTATTTCAACAGCTATTCAACAAGGCAAGTCTATAAAAGCTACTCAAGAGAAGTGTACGAAGCCCAGCGCCCTCTCTTGCCCTTCTACGTCACATGCCTAAATGGGGAGCCTAGCACAAAACCTGGCATGAGTGAAGCTGTAGGTAAAGATGGGGTGCATGAATACACTCATTATTCAAAAGATGACTTGTGAAAGGATCTAAGCATGGGACAGCATGATTTAGTAGAGCCTTCTCTCAGAAGCACAGACAGGATTGGGGAAGTCAGGAAGCAGGCACAGGTAAGAGGCAGTGGATTCTCCAATTCTGATGTGGGATGCATGTTAACTTGCAGTTCTCCCTGTGTTACAGGCATGTGTCTATGTGTTGTCTCTCTAACTAGACCTCATTATCTCATCATTAGGATAGCTGACACATCTTTTCTCTTAAGAGGATGCAAGACTATGCATGGCTCATACACATTCTTCAATGGAGACAGTTTTTAGGGAGGTGGTTGTCAATAACATGGCACCAAGTAGTGGGAGGGTCTACCCCATGAGAAGTTGCATATCTGGAAAATCTTAACTTTTAGAAGTTCAGTTGATCCAGGTTATGTTTCATAATAGCTAAAACTTCAATAGTCATTTGTATCAAAAATTATCACCTTTATGGCCACTTAAATTTATTGTGTTAATTAGAGGTTATACACTTGTATCAGAACTTCATATATTTCAGCTATTTTAATCCTCACAATCACTCTCATTAGGAGCATCAATTAATCCCACTTTATTAAAAATAAAATGGGTACAGGCAAATTCTGCAAGTCGCCCAGAGAGGTGTGTTGGGTGCTAAAGTCCAATCCCCTTAATGCTCATATTCTATTTCTAAATACAAGTTGTTAATAGCATACCTAAGTGACAATTGAAAGACAGTTTTAAAATATTTTCATTGAAAATAGACTATGTGATAGTAAATATACCTGTTTATTATTTTGCTTGAGCTGTTATAACAAAGTACCACAAACTGAAAGCCTGAAGGAACAGAAAATTATTGTCTCATAGTTCTGGAGGCTACAAGTCCAAGATCAACATATTGGCGGGTTTGATTCCTTCTGAGGTTTGCAAGAGAAGAATCTGTCCCAGGCATCTTGCTATTTGTAGATGGCTGTCCTCTCCCTGTGTGTTCACATCATCTTTCCTCTATGCATATCTATCTGCATCTTAATTTCCCCTTTTTATAGGCACACCAGGCCTATTAGCTTAGTCCATTCTAATAGTCACTTTGAGTTGACTATCTTTATAGGGACTCCATCTCCAGATATGGCCATATTCTGAGGGTTAAGACCTCAACATATCAATTTTTCAGAAAATAGCTTAAATAACTTTCCAGGAGAAATAATAGATTGGAACTTTTGTTTCTTTTAAAGAAAATATTTACTGTATTTAAGAAACAGAATAAAATAGTCATCTAAAATTTTAAATAAACACAAAAACTTCTATATTTTAAGGTAGTTGATTAAACTAAGTCCTTCAAAAATCATATTTTGCCATTAAAATTATTTTGAAAAGTCTATGTATTTTTTAAAAAGATGTAACTCTTTGTATATTAATACTAAATACTACCCTTAGTTAAACTCATTTGATTCGAATTTGACCCTTGTTCAAAGAACATATTGTAGTCAATTTAAGAAAAGTCTAATTTGATACTAATTTTATATGAACATATTTTTAGCCTATTTGAGAGGTCAAAAATAGCAAACATTTATTTTCTCCCTAAGAGCCACTTATCATTAAGATAATAGAAACTGATGATATGCTGAAACGGGGAAAGAGAGGAAAATAATCAACAGAGCAAATAATATTCTACTTATGCAAATCACTCGCATTTCTATTTCAATGCCAAAAAACAAGCGTGACTGAAAGGCTGTTTCATAAACAATAGATATCACAGCTGTTCTTTAGAAGGCCATTTAAAACATTACTTTTATGAATCAGATAGCTAATTCTAGAAATAAGAAAAAATTATTTAACTTCTATCAACCACCTAAGAATGTGCTCCTATAATTGGTGGGGAACTGCCTTAATCATGGTAGAAAAATGGATTTCACACTAAGAATTCTGGTGACCTTGAATTTGAATATCTTCATAGATTCTCTCTATAGCATTTGGGTCTCTCAGTTTCCTTCAGAGATGATTTATTTAAAAAGGACTCAAATGCTAAAGTAACCAGTTTCATTTTCCTAGTGCACAGAAGACCCAAAATAAAAGTTTTATGCTTGGTTAGTCTTGCATTCAGCTTTCTGGAAGCTGTCACTCCTCAGGAGAATAACTATTCTCCTGCAACGATCTATACTACTGCTATACCTCAAAGTAATTAGTGTCATATTCAGCTTTTCTTCCAACTGTATCTCACTCTGAAACTGGAATTAAAGGATTGTTCAGAAGTAGTCTTCGTTTTACAAACACACAATATGGAATATTGTGAATTAATATAAAATGGTACAAGGACAGATATTGCACAATAAAGTAAAATTCAATGCCATATTGCATACTATGAAAATGTACATACCTCCAACTGTTAGGCCATTCAATACTCTATATTCATCTCCTCAAAACACACTAGAACCGTTACCATAAATGTTTGACATTTAATGAAATAAGATCAACAGTGAGCAAGGACTGTACAAATATAATTAAATATCCTATCCTTTGAGTTTTTCTCTGTATAACTAACAGTCATGAAAACAAGATGAATGCTCAAATAATATTACCCTTCAAGCACCTGTCTAAAGAGTTAACCCTACATCATTTTAGTGGAAACTATTGTCAGATGAAATTTATAATCAAATCAATAAAGTACAAAAGGAAATGGGGAGAAAGTTCTCCACTGATGAATTAACAGTAACATTTTAGAGTGGGGGGAAAGAGCATATAGTGTTAGTCCTGGGACCAGCCAGTCGTTCTTCAATTTTTTTAACTTTCAAATTTAATCTCATTACTACATCATGATGCTCCATAAATCAAACATGAGTTCTCTTCTAAAATCACTGTTTAGTGAGCTAAAATGGGACTAAGTGCAAGATAAGCATTATTTTCAGATAGCTTAAGTCTATGGATTATTCATACTCACATTAGTGAAAGCTTTTTCTCATTAAACCTGTGCTTAACATTTTTTAATAAAACAGGTGGTTGGAATTACAGAAATCCCTGCAATAATTTAATCTTCTTTAAGTATATTAAATTAGATTTCTTATAGGTTGACACAGGATTTTTAAAGCTATATAGGCAATTTCTCATATTTCCTAGGACAATGTGGTTATCTGAACTTTCATTTTGTATTTCGGGTTCAAGAAAAAATTTTAAAAGTCAACAAATGAGTTTTATTTCTTGAAAATCCATAGGACTTGATAAGGAGTGAGAGAATCCTGATCATATTTCATACTGAAAATATCAATTAGTATTGCAACTTCTTTCTTATCAAATATTTTCATATTTAGAAATATTTAGGGACTTCCTGTGGCCTGGTAATACAAAAACTTACTGATTCATCAAAAGAAATGAACACACAAATGAACAAACATATGAAGGCATGCTACAATTTATATGTCTGCCAATGACACACGTGCTTTAATGCACTGGCATTCTGGGTCGCTCTTGGTAGTAAGTCTGGATTTTGATGGATTCATGAGCATGCACCCATTTGCTTTAAAACTATAACTCAGATTCTTTCTTCAGATTGAATAGCTCTTCCCTCTTAGGTTTCACCAGGCCTGGACTTCAGGTTCTGCTCTCTCCCTCCGAAATCAACAACCATTTCTTACTATCTTTTCATTCCTTCTTAACCTACACAGCCTGTTCTAGAGGGTTTCCCAAGTGTATAAAAATTAGTCTTTGTGATGGATTGCTCTCAGTCATTGCCAAGTTTAAATAAGATATAGTGAGTGAATCTTTTCCTTTTTTTGAAGAGGGCATCAACACATTATGTTTGTAAAGTTTTGGGGGGAAAATAAAAGTTAATTTTACCAGATCAACCAATAGCAGATGATAAACATAAAACTGTCCAGAGTGTATGAAAATTTAAGAGAACATTGTGTATTCATGTATTAGCTTTGCTCCAAAGCACATAATTTGTATCAAATACTGATTGAATCTCAAAGCTATTTGTGAAAGTAAAATGTTTTCCATGATGTATAAGACAAACCTTAATGACATTGCTTTGATGGTTTGTGATCTTCTCTTGTAATGGTCTTCATGGGGGAAACAATGGTCTTTCAATCATTCAGCAACTTTTTATTGAGTGACTACTGTATGCTAAGTGCTGAGACTGATGTTCTGCATACAACAGAAATTATTCAGGAAGTTCATCCCCTTATAGAATTTACTCTCTGGTCAAGAAGATACATGCCAAATAAGTAATGGCTAATATAATGAATGCAATGCAAAGAGAAGCATGAGAACTAGAGGTTTTGATACCAGGCTAATGACTTAAGTCCAGTTGAAGGCAGAGGTAAAGAAGATTTTCCTGAAATTGAATGATGAGTAATAATTTTCTAGGGAGAAGGCTAGAGAAATATATAAGACAGAGACATAGGAAGACTGAATTGTTCAAGAAACACTTATTAGAGGTGCCGAAGTGAGATTGAACAAGACCATCTGTAGCTTTATGAGTTTCTCTTCCACCACAGTTGAACCTAGATGGAAGCCATAATACAGCAAGAAACACAAGGATGTTCTCCATTTGACATCTCGGAGGGGCCCTTGATCTGTGGTATGACAAAGAATTGAACACTGAGAGCGATGATCTGAAAGGCAATGTTGTCTGAGACAAAAAATAAAACTAAGTGCAAATAAAATAATTTCACCTTCATTACATAAATTTAATTAGGAATGGCCCTAATTTTTTTTGCATATACTGTGCTGAGCAGATGAACTAGAGTATATCATTTGCCAATTAGTGATGTTCTTACTAAATCTTACTCAAAAATGCATATTGAATTTGATGATAATACTTAAAAATGTATGTAAAGCTGGATTTAAATCTTCAAATGAGAGCGAGAGAGAGCACACACAGCTAGATTAATTTGGATATATTAAAATGGAAAATCTTACTTCATTTAAAGAAGATATGTGAAGGAATGCCTTCCAATATCAAAGAAAAATAATTCTAAGTCACTTAGCCAATTTGTCCTTTGTGTGAGAGTTATATATTTGCTAGGCAATCTTTCTTTATTGTTTATTATTTATTGAATACCAAGTGTGCAGTATTGTATAAATCATCTCAGACACAATTCTTATCCTAAAGGCATATTATCTAAGCTGGAGAGAACAATTCAGACATAAAAGATGTCAAATGTGTTGATTAAACTCAGAAGATTGAGATTCTTAATTATAAATGTGTCTTTATAGCTTAGGAAGTAAAAACCATAAATAAGACAAAAGGCAAGTGATGGAGAATCATATTCTAGGTGTGTTTTATATGTACCATCTCTTATTTAAGAAATAATAATTGTAATTAACCTTCAGTACAGTCATACTAGGGAAACATAAACAGAAACACAATATAAAATTTGAGAAGCATGTTGCCAGGATTCTATTCTATTTTCCATTAACCTTTCTTTCCTGTTTATTTTTCAAATAACAAAATTCTGATTCATTATAACCCTTAATTATGTTCTTAAATAACATAACATTTTTATCTCATTAATCACATAGTTTTTCAAAGAAAAACAAGTAGAATTTTTTCCTTTGCTTTTAAGTAGCCCAGGATCTCTTTGTTCTGTGCTGTATATTATCGCAAGAATAAAAACAATATTTGAAACCATCCTTCACACAAGGGTAATTTCATGAAGTGTGAAGAGCATCACTTTTGCCTAATGTGCAATAGCAAATGAAGGATATAGACAGATACATACATCTATCTAGATTACATCTATATCTACATAGCAATCAGCTCATCTGTCTGTATCTTCAATTCCTTGCACATGCTTATTCTCCCATATGTATTTGTTTCCTTCAACTTAATCTTATATTTCTGGCTGCATTTTAAATGTGAGTTTCACTTTTTTAAAAAAAGTTGAATTTAAATATATAAAATTAGAGAAAGCAAATTAGAGTACATTATTTAAGATTATGAAGATTCAGAATTGGTAGTCTTCTATAAACATAGTATATGACTAGATTTTAAAAATCCAATTTAAATAAAACTCTTTGGAGGAGTCATAGACATTTGAGAACTTGGAGAAAGCCCAGTGTCATATGAAATTCAGTTCAAAACAAAGGATGTTTTCTATAGTTGGTCATTGATATCTTTGGAATATATGTGAATATACATCTAAGAAATATCTACATAAGATATTTTATGCTTTTTAATGAACTTCACACTGCATTTTAAATGTATGAAAAGTAATCATCTGTTGATTCACACTGGTTTGATAGCCTCATACACATCTCTCTGACTTGAGACTGTTTGGGATTAAGAGAATCTAGGACTGGAAGTTAAGCTGAGACAATCTCATTATGAAAACTGTTCAATAATTGCTCTGAGCCTCATCACACTGCAATAAATGGCATTGTTAGATAACTGATTTTCATCTTTACCTGTAAGGAGAAAGGATTTGTTGCTGAGCTCAGGTATTAGAAACCGTACTAGTATGGATTTAAACTTTATTGCAACTATTTACTTAGTGACATTGGGCAATATGAACCTTCCTAAATGTCTTTTTTTAATGATACTATTAATACCTGCCTAAAAGAGTGGCTCTCAGTATTAAATCTTATAATACATGTGAAATATTTGGATCAGAATCTGGAGAGTTCTTATATCACTAAGAGAAGCCCATGTCAGAACTTACTTAGCATTTGGTCAGGAAAAGCAACAATCAGTAATGGCTGACCATAAATAAAGTGCCCTGAGAGTAGAAGCCAGCAGAAATGGGAATGTTTTAAATGTAATACTTTGGAGAAGAAATTATCAGGTCGAGTTGGCATCCCTGAAATGTTTCTGAAGTAGTTAGGAATTAGAGCAAGGACTTCTGGGGGACGTACAGCACAATAAGTCCCAGCTCTATTCCCTTTTTAGGGATTGGTTCCTTTGCTTATGTGTCTGCATTGTTCTGTGACACTGACTTAAAGAAATAGAACTAGAGTGTCCAAATGACTTTCTGATGAGGCCGGTACTTAATTTAAGACATGAACATTTTGGAGTTTAAATACCATTTATGATTACCTAAAACATTTGTCTAACTTGATTCCATTATGGGATTATTCTCATATTCCTAACAAAGGTAAGTCTGTACCTCATTATTTTCCAAACTTGCTATGTGCTCCTCGCTGGGATAGCAAGTCTTCATGGTCAAAGTTGACAGATTACTACCTGTACTTGGAAGGCAGTTTATATTTTCAATAATGTTTTATAATAAATATTTATATGAGTAATATTTGAAAAGTGGCTAAGCACTTCACATGATAGATGATATTATCTCCATTTTATAGATGAGGAAGCAGAGCACAGAGCTAGGAAGAGAGAACACCAGTATGCAAATCTAACTGGTATGCATCCAGAACCAATAACCAGCTGAATTATATGCCTCAAGAGTTCTACTCCATTGGGTAGGGCTTAACGATTTCACTCTCTAGTAATGGGAAAAATAGGGTAGGAAAGGCAGCCTGATATAGAGGAAATGAATCATGTTTTATCCCCCTGCTAACTTTATATATGAAAAGTTTTAACCCCCAGTACCTCAGAATGTGACCTGATTTAGAAATGGAGTCATTGTAGATATCATTAGTTAAATTAAAATGAGGACTTTACAGGGAGTTTTGATCCAATATTCCTGGTGAATTTATAAAAAGAATGGAAGGTGAAAGGTAAAAGACATACATAGAGGAGAGACAATGTAAACACAGACAGAAAATGACAATGCGCATGCAAAAAGGAGCATTCTGGAACTCCTTTTTTCCCTCACCACTCCCAGAAAGAATACAGCCAGTTGACACCTTAACCTCAGACTTCTAGCCTCCAGAACTGTGAGAGGATAAATTTGGGGTTTTTTAAGCCACTTAGTTTGTGTGAGGCAGCCATTAACAAACTAATACAGATAACCATTCTAAAATACCATCTTCATTCTTCTAGCCAAGAGAACAAAAAAGGAAAAATCCAATTCAGAACAAAATGTTCTGTACTCAGCATAGGCTTGGGAACCGGGGATTTTGTAAAAAATGAAGCTGTTAGGAGCAGGACAAAAAAAAAAGTATTTTCTTTCATGAATATATTTTAATTGAATACATTCCATGGACCCTTTGGAATAATGTTGGGTGAAAGACCTTGGATGGTCCCCAATGTCATTCAGGGGCTCTTATGGCTCACTGTGAGAATCCCCTCAGGAACTCCACGGCTCCTTCTATTCTCATCTGTTCTGCTTCTTGTTCTGCTTTGCAGCTAGTAATCCCTTTATCACCTGCTGCTGCGCTCCACTGCTTACTGCCGTACGTTTCAGTGAAGACCAGTAGTCTTGAGAGAGGGTATGTGGCAGCAGAGCTGCAATCAAGAAAAGCTATAGGAGGGGTACAGAACAAGGAAGGCAACACCTGCCCCCTCTCCCCTGCACTGGATTTATGAGTTAAAGCTGGCAGAGACCAACTTGATCCAATATGGTGACCAACTTCATCTAATAATAACCACTAGCCTCATTATACCCTCATGTGATGGATTGGTATGTTAAACAACACACCCTGAGCCACCAAGGTTGGAAACAGAAAGCCCTTATAAAGGACACAATGTGGCTGACAGAGCTCTTCTAAGAAATCTCCCTCTTTCCTGAGAAAATCTTTAATATCCTCCTCCCTCATTAAATACCTTATCCCCCAATTAAATGGACCTCAATATAGGAATCAAATTCCCCTAAAGTATGTTGCTTTGTTTGTGAGGTAGCCTACTCTCTGTCTAACTGCTTCCCTAATAAACTGACTTTCACTTCAAACTGTGCTGGCTTATGTTTGAATTCTTTCCTGTATGAAACCAAGAATCCATAGTGGGTCTCAGTGGTTCAGGTTTCTGGACCCCCTGGAATGCCTAAATTGGTTTAAATAAAATTTATAGGTTGGCTATAGAGAAAAAAGATGAGCATATGAACTCTGGAAAATTAGTATTAATACTTTGTTTCAATTGATACATGTACTGAAATATCTTAAAATAAATTACCAGTGTTTTTAAAAAAACAGAAAAAAACCACTATAGTCAAATATGTAGATAAGTTTGTATTTTTAGACACTAGGATATTAAAATATTGGTAAGAAAGCATGAATTATTGAGAGTATTATTTTTATTAGCTAGAGACTAGTATGGCTAAGGATGGTTGGAACAGGGTAGAAGCCAGCTTTTCTGTAAAGTAGGTTTACAGGAACTCAAACCAACCTCTGCTTAGTAGAAAAAGAATTCTCTAAGTAGGGGAATAATGCATAGACCTGTTAATTAGCTGTGAAAGCAAAATAAGAGATATACTTGTCTTCTCCTCATATACCCAGATAACACTATTTGCAGAATAATTTTTGAAGTTGAGCTTCATTTTATGTACCACATGGGTGCAGACAACCAGAGTGCAAGAGAAGACATTCATTGTTTTCATTCACTCAGCTAGTGTTTACTAACTACCAGATTGCATATGACTTGAGATCCAGTGACAGACAAAACTAATAGATTTTACTCATAAATAAGCACTTACAATCCAGTGTCATAAGAGATTGTGAAGATTTCTCAATGCATTTTCAAAAAAAATTTCCTTTAAGTTGAGATTCAGCAAAAAGAGAGAAGAACCTAAAAGGAGAATTATGTAGAGGTTTTCAGGAGAAAAGAAGCAAGTTTAGTCTTAGGTGCACCATGTATTTCATGAGATAAATGTAAGCATTTCTGATCAAACTAAAAATATTGTGTAAAACATCGCATTGTATTTCGTAATAATCAAGCATGGTTGCAAGATTTTTTAATACATCATTTAACTGATGAAGTGAAGGTGAAATGTTACTGTATTTTCTTATAAATAAAGTTGCTTGGAATCCTGTCCATAAATCAAAAACAATCTGTACTGCCTACCAGGGATGAAACTCTTAATCGCTGTCCAGTGATCAGAACAAATGCTCTTAAACGAAGGAAAGAAAAGTGTCACTTGTTAAGGGGGAGGGCACAGGCACACGCATGCATATGCATACTCACACGTACAGGAAGCCAACCAGAACAAAACGAAAAGATGAAACTGATCCCTACACATGGCCATGTCAAGCCTAGTCTGTAAAACCTGTGCTCTGAATGTACTATGGCAAACAAAGAATGAAATTTCCCTTGAACAGAACAAGGCATGTGATGCAACTATAAATCACACACATATCTGTTCACTACAACAGATCTGGAGCAATTTCTACACAATAATACCTTAGAGCTAAATTTCAAAGAGTTAGGGTCTCATCAAAGAAGAGAATTTATCACAGTCCACACCTAGTGGATGGTGTGACACTACCCACAAATGCACCTCAGAAATTAATTCAAAATATAGTTTGACACTATGACATCTGTTTTGGTCATGATTCAGAAGAAATCTCACTTGCTAATGATGGAGGTGGATGAGAAACACTCATTCTGGAAAAATAAGTCAAATGAACAATAAGAAAAATATAAATCTGCTACCTTAAAACCGACTACTTTCTTCTCCACCAGCAATGGCAAGAATAATCTGCACCAAAACTGAATAAACAGAAAGTTCAACTTTATTGCTCTTTACCTGGGAATATAATTATCCACCTCACAGAGTCTCAGTGGCTGTTTTTGAATGGCTATATATATTTTGGAGACATCCCTGTAAAAACTTAACACATATGCAAAAAAGCTCTTAATTCACTCAGTCCTTTCTAATGATTGCATTTGAAACATGCATTGTTCTCATGACACCCTTAAAAATAACGACCTGAGGGGTTCTCTCTTAGACTTTTCAACTTAATTTTGAGTCATATATACAACTTGAATGTATAGTTAGATTGAATGTGTTTTTATGATTTGTCCCAGGACTCCTACAGGAGTGACTGGAGTTGTGCAGATAAATTAGAAGTTATTTGAAGCTCATGAAATTGCTTGTATAGTTTTTATAAAAGATAATATGTACTTAAAATCTGAAATTAAATTGCAAAAAAAAAAATGCCATTGATGATTGGTTTGAGTTGTTCTTTCACTAGGAATAAGGGATTTGCACTTGCATGTACTTTTTAAAGAGGTAGGCCCCATTTTCAGATTTTAACATTATGTTCCTGGAACCTTCAGGTGTATATTATTATAAAATCAAGTGCAATGATAGTAACTTGATTGCCATTATGTGGCTTGAAGAAAGGTCCTGGGATTGAGTCTAGTTGACCCAGGCTGCTTGACTTAGGTCATACATCTGTCCTTGAACTCGTCCCTGTGGCCAGGGGATTGGACCTCTCTTGACTTAAATCCCATTCTTCAGCTTGTACCGGGTAGTGGTGGTTTCATCAGAGCAATATTGACAGCAGGGAAGGAGCAATATTGACAGCAGGGAAGATGCTGGATGGAATTTTATGCACTGCTTAAGAGCAAAAGACAATGTATATTGGAAAGAAAATTAAAAGGGAAATTAACAAATATTTATTGTGATTTGTTGGCTTGATTGTGGCATATTGTATAAGATGTGATTTTAGTCTTTTTTTATCATTATGGCCCAAATAACAGAGTTGCATTGTAATAAAGCATGCTGATAATGAAAAGTCTTATGACTTAAGCACCTCCTCCTGAAATTTACAGCTATAGGTTTAAAAGAGAAAACACAATTACAAACAAAACATTAAAATCGCCATCTTCTGTTTCGTCTAAATAATGAACTTTTCTTCATAAAACATTGAGTCATAAAATCAGTGTGTTCTGGAATTTTTCCTAACTAAAAACAATAAATTATATTCTACATCATAGAAATAATGACAATCAGGCTTATGCTTTAAAAAGTGGGGAAAATGTTCTATTTTTTAACAAACTTGAGTAAACAATTAGACATGCTCATTTATCTCTGTTGACACAGTCCCATTTCCCTACTCCAAATGACTCTGGATTGGAAACAAACATTATTGCCAGAAAAAGTTGTTTATTCATAAAATTACAACTGATAAAAATACTGGAGATTCTAACAAATATTATTTTGAAACTTTTCACTAACATTTGTAACTAGAGGTGCTAAGCTATTAAATGCAAGACAATTTAGAAATGGAATAAATATATTCCAAATGAAATAATATCTTAACAAAAAATAATAATCAAACAGCACAGTCCTGGCAAAAAAAAAGACACATAGATCAGCCCTGGCCGGTGTGGCTCAGCTTGAGCAGTGGCCTGCAAACCAAAGGGTCTCTGGTTTGAGTCCCAATCAGGGAACATGCCTGGGTTGCAAGATAGGTGCCCACGAGGGGGTGTGTGAGCTGCAAAAATACATTGAGGTTTCTCTCCCTCTTTCTTTCCCTTCCCCCATGTCTAAATTAACTGTTTTTTAAAAAAGACATGTAGATCAATGTAAGAGAACAGAGCCCAGAAATAAACCCACATTTTTATAGTCAATATTCCACAGAGGAAACAAGCAGATACAATGAGCTAAAGATGGTTTATTCAATAAATGGTTTTCAGAAATTTGGACAGGTACATACAGGAAAATGAACCTAGACCACTTACACCACACACAAGAATAAATCTAAAGTGGATTAAAGATTTAATTGTTAGACCTGAAACAATAGAAACACTAGAAGAAAACATAGTAAAATTTCAGACATTGTTGTAGTAATATTTTTCTGATATGTGTCCTCAGGTAAGGGAAATAAAAGAAAAAAATAAACAAATAGGAGGGCATCAAACCAAAAAGTTTTTGCATGGCAAAGGGAACCATCAACAATAACAAAAAAAAGACAACCCACCGAACAGGAGAACGTAGTCACCAATATATCTGATAAGGAGATAATATCCAAAATTTATAAAGAATTTATAAAACTCAGCACCAAAAAGATAATCAAATTTAAAATATGGGCAAAGAACCTAAATAGACACTTCTTCAAAGAGGACATATATGAAAAGAGAGTCAAAATCATTTATCATCAGAGAAATTCAAATTAAAACCACAATTTTTAATATCAGATGTGAGGCGAGATATCACTTCACACCTGTCAGAGTGGCTGTCATCAATAAATCAACAAACAACAAATGTTGGCGAAGATGTGGAGAATAGGGAACCCTTTGGCACTGTTAGTGGGAATGCAGATTGGTACAGCCACTATGAAAGCATTATGTAATTATCTCCAAAAATTAAAAACAGAACCATCTTACAACCCAGTAATTCTACTTCCAGGAATTACCCAAAGAAACCTGAAACACCCATTTGAAAAAATACAAGCCCCACACCTTCATTGCAGCATTTCTTACAATAGCCAAAATTTGAAGCAGCCCAAGTGTCCATCAGTAGATGAGTGGGCAAACATCTGTGGTATATTTACACAGTGGAATAATACTCAACCATGAAGAAGAAGGAAATCTTGTCCTGACCTCCATGGCTACATTTGTTGAGCACTGTCCTGCAAAGCAGAAGAGGATGGCTCAATTCCTGATCATGGCACATGGCTAGGTTGTGGGTCCAGTCCCCAGTTGGGGCATGTGTGAGAGACAACCAATCAATGTTTCTCTCATGCATAGATGTTTCTCTCCATCTCTTCCCTTCTACCCTGTTTTTTTTTTAAGATTTTATTTATTTATCTTTAGAGGGGAAGGGAAGGAGAGAGGGAGAGAAATCTCAATGTATGGTTGCCTTTCATGTGTCCCCTGCTGGGAACTGGCCTGCAACCCAGGCCTGTGCCCTGACTGGGAATGGAACCGCGGTTGTTTGGTTCGCAGGCCTGTGCTCAATTCACTGAGCTACACCAGCCAGAGCTATTCCCTTCTCTCTAAAAATAAATAAATATTTACTGTTGGGAATGCAGATTGGTGAGGCCACCGTAGGAAACAGTATGGAGATTAAAATTAAAATTAAAAAAAATTTTAAATGTAAAAATTAAAAATGGATCGGTCTTTTGACCCAGTGATCCCATTTCAGGGAATATATCAAAGGAACCCAAAGCACTAATTCAAAAGAACATAAGCCCCCCTATCTATCTTCTCTGCAGTGTGATTTACAATACCAAGAGGTGGAAGCAGCCGAAGTGTCTATCAGTAGCTGAGTGGATAAAGCAACTATGGGACATTTACACAATGGAATACTACTCGGCCATAAAAACGAAGAAAACTTTGCCCTTTGCAACAGTGTGGATGGACCTAGAGAACATTATGCTAAGTGAAATAAACCAGTCATAGAAAGACAAGTACTATATGATTTCATTTATATGTGGAGTCTAATGAACAAAATAAACTAACAAACAAAATAAAAACAGACTTATTGATGCAGAGAATAGACTAATGACTGTCAGAAGAGAGGAGAGCTGTGGGGCTGGGTGAAATACATGAAGGGAGAAATGAATCTCATAGACACACACAGCAGAATGGTGACTATCAGAGAGAAAAGGGGGTGAAGAGGAAGAAGTAGGTAAAGGGGGGTGAAAATTGGTGATGGAAGGAGACTTGATTTTGGGTGGTGAACACACAATACACTATGCAGATGATGTATTATAGAACCGTACATCTGAAACCCATATAATTGTATTAACCAGTGTTACCCCAATACATTCAATAAAAGTTAAAAAATAAAATAAAAGGAATAATGTATAAAATGGACTAAGAAGTAGAACCCCAAATACGGTCTGTATACTATACCTTGTGAAATTTGTGGTCAGAGGGGTAAAAAAAAAGTACACATTTGTGAGCAAGGCTGAGTTTGATTAACTGCTTTGCCAGGTGAAACAGACTTTCTCAAGCCGGCATGTAAAATCTGTGGCCTAGGAACACACAATATCGATAATCTTGACCTGTTTTGTGGACAGTTGTGACTATCGTCCTGGCTGACCTTCAGGGCCTCATAGATGAGTTTCACATCTGGTCTATGTGCACACTGTTCTTTCCTTTAGAAACTCAGACATCCTTGACTTAGTTCTAGGTTAAATGTTGCATGTGGTGCGGGCAGGCATGAGGTGTCAGAGATGTTGGCACCCAGGACTTTCCACTGTGCGATTCAACTCACAGAGCTGGAACAGTATTGCCTCTTTGCAAATAAGCATTTCCCAGATCATGGTTTTCCACTTGACTTTCCTGTAAGTGCAAATTAGAATTAATAAGGGAGGGAGACTATGACTTTCAATGTTTACACTCCTGTGTAGAACGAGATGTATTTTTCAAGAGAAAAGGCCAAACCTCAAGTGATCTGTGGTTTACATTAGCGAGCCAAACAGCACTATTAATTGGCATCTTCTGCAAACTCAGACCTCTTTCAGATGCAAAGCCTCTCTGGAAACCTCAGGAGTGCAGGCATTCTTCCTCCTCTCTGGGAGTTCCCGTTTCAGGTTTTGCCTGGAAACAGCCCCAGAACAGATTTCTCTTGTTGCAATGCTTCTATTTCTCCATTCCCTGTGAGTAAAGGCAGAATCCATGGAAACTAATTTATGAAAAGAGCAAAATCAAAATTGTAAGCACTGTTCCAAGCAAAAATTTCTCTCCCACTGCTATTTTACCCATTCTTTTATCTTTGTGAGAGTTTACACTTGGAATATTCGCAGAGATTGTGGGTGCCTAATCCCAGTTGTGATGTTTAGTCTGGTATGCTTGCTCAGTCATTTCTTTACTCCAGAAACACTTCACACTCCTGTCCTC
>PVKM010006239.1:0-44991 GCA_004027735.1 Carollia perspicillata
GCTATGACTGCCTGGCAGACCCCTGTCCACTGACTTTGACTGGTCACCAGTTACAAAGCCCAGCACACAGCAGGGTGACAGGAAGACGGTGTGGTGTGATGAGCCTGACATGAGCATGGGCATCCTAAGTAGATCTGGTTCAGATCCGTGCTCCTTTACTTCCACAAGTTTCTTAATGCCTCCAGAAATCCACAGGATTGTTGAAAGGAGCATATGAGATAATGTGTCTGGCAACATTTAGTAGTTATTTAATACAAAATTTAGTATTTAATAAGATACATGTTTTTTTGCAATTATATTTTTCAACAGATTTATTGGGATATAATTCACATATTAGTCAACCCACTGTTTTTAAAAGGTATAATTCAAAGGTTTTTTAGTATACATACGTACTAGACTTAGATTCCTTAAAATGCAATTATAGCATAAAAGATATGAGGTTTAATAACAGTTAAAAAGACTAAGGATTTTAATGAGCTCTAAGTTATATAAATCAATCATGTGATGCCACTGAGTTACCCAAAAGCTTATGTGATATTGGGTTGTACTGATGCACATACAACTACAGAATAATGCAAGTAATGGTTCCATGTTATTCTGAGCTGGCAATATGTTAAGTCATCGGGCCTGTTTTAAGAGGAATATGGACAAATTGGAGCATGTCCAGAGAAACAGAAAGGGTGATGAGAAAGTGCAAAGACTGTTTGTAGGAGCCTGTGATATTCATCCTAAAGAAGTAAAGCCATCCTCAATTAGCTCTGGGGATATCATTTGGAAAATAAATGAATGTATTTTTTATGTTCCCTTCCTGGGCCAGAACCCAAGAAGGGTTAATGTGAATTTTGTTAATTTAAGTTAAAAAACAAGGAGATTTTGCCCTGGCCAATGTGGTTCAGTTGATTGGAGTGTTGTCCTGTAAACTGAAAGGCTGCAGGTTCAATTCTGGGTCAGGGGACACGCCTGGGTTGTGGGTTTGGTCCCCTGTCAGGGGGCATGCAAGAGGCAGCTGAATGTTTCTTTTCCCCTCTCCCTCCCTTCCTCTTCTCTAAAATCAATCAGCATGCCCTCTAGTGATGATAAAAAACAAAACAAAACAAAACAAAAAACAAGTAGATTTTTACAGGATATATGGAAAAATTAGAGCCCTGGACAGGTGGCTCAGTTGGTTGGAGCATCATCCCGTCCACCAAAAGGTTGTGGGTTTCATTCCTGGTTAGGGCACAGAGCCAGGTTGCTGGTTGAGGCAACTGATGGATGTTTCTCTCTCTCTCTCTCTCTCCCTCTCTCTCTCAAAAAGCAATAAATATATTTGTGGGTGAGGATTTAAAAAATAATGGTGATAAAAATAAAATTAACAAAAAAATAAAAAGAACAATTAGAACTGTCTAAAATTAGGATGGATTGTTTCTTCCTAACCTGAAACTCTGTAATAATATAAACCTCTTTATTTGCAAGTCAGACAGCAATGTGTTATAGAACTCTTACTCTGTTATATGTTGTGCTCAGGTGGGCCAAATGATCCAGTAGGTAGCTCTTCTTTATTCAAGGTCATCCATTTTGGGGCTTGTCTAGTAGTCCATTGTTTCCCTTATGTGTCATTCCTACTCTCTGCTTTTTGATCAAGGAAAGAGAAAAGGAAGCCCCAAACTTCCTTTTATTTTCATTAATAATTCTGATGGTAGGGGAAATATTCCTAAAATAAGTCTATGGCATTACCTAAACAGAAGATTGTGCTCATTTATCTCTTCCCCACCTTAGTACATGACTTCATCTTAGGACTTGACACTGGCCACGGTGGCAACATGTATGGAAATTAGCAAACACTACAGGCCAGTAACACAACTCTCCGCCCCCAGCTCATTTCCCAGGGCTCTGCTGCTTTGGTCTAGGCTACTCAATGACTACCAAGCTGGCACGGTTAATAATGAAGGTAGACCTTCTATAGGTTTTTGGACTATATGTCTCTATAAAAATATATACTTGGAGCCAGTGGTATTTACTTTTATCTAAAGGCAATTTGGAATTCAAGTAGTTTAATATAGTTAACTAGTTCCAGATGAGTGGGATATGTAGGGGGAAATATTTGCAGAAGACTAGAGTCACTCTCCGCTGCCTTCTGGGCCACACCTCTATTTTCTTTAGGAAAACCCATAATAGCCATGGTCTGCACAGCTACTTATGGAGTGACCACATAACAGAATGGGAAGGCATCTCCAGGACAAGGGCCCTTAGCAAACAGAAAGATAAGCTCTCTGCTGGCCAGCACTTGTCCTGCACAAGAACTGGCTTCTTGTGCCACCTTTTGGATTTTGCAAGAACAATCTCTAAGCTTTTGATCAAAGGTAAGACTCCTGCAAACATTTTCTGCAGATGGGATGTATTCATAATCTTCCTTAAAGCAGAACTATTGTAAAAACATTGCATTTTATATGTCATTATGAAGGAAATCACCATCGGGCCAAGATTCCTAGAGCCAACTGATTTCTATATCAACAACAAGCTCTAGCAATCACAACTGAGCATTTATTGAGCATTTATAATATGCTATATACTTTAAAACATTATCTTACTTTATAGTCATTTAATCTTATGAAATAGGTATAAGTATTTTCATTTTACAGATGGAGAAACATAGAGCTTAAGTGGCTATTAGAGTTAAAAAGTTTCTGTGCTCCTAGGAAACAGGGTTTATATTAGCTACTTCTTTGTATACAGTAGACATTCCACAGTTGAATAAGTTTTTTAATGTGAATAAATAAAATACCATTCTTAATACTTTGAACCCTTGGGCTCATTAGCCTTTTAATCTCGTTTTATCTAATGGTAAAAGAGAATGATTTCATTTATTTTGCCTGTACACACTTTCCAAGGGAAGCACTCACTATAATATCTCCCCAACCCTAAAATGACTTAGGATTATTTTCCCAAGTTTAGAAACAAGTTAACTGAGGCTTAGCCAGAATTAAGTGGTCATTTGGTTTTTTTATCATACCAGGTTGGGGCAGAGGAAAGGTCAAAGGCATGTGTCACAAAGAACCTAGTAAAGTTACAGCTAGAATAGAAGGGCTATAGATAAACTAGAGGGGCAATAGCTATTAGTCCTCAAAGAATGACCATCGGGTTAGTTGTCTTGAATGTGGCACTCGGTGGGCACATTCCTGCACTTATTATGCAGTTTTAGGCATGTGGGGAGATGAGACCAAATCATGATCTTAAGAAGGCTGTGGGCTTTTAGGGAAGAGAAGACATAGATGCATAAACTTAAAAGGAGATGAAATTACAGCATAGTACAAGAGCATAAAACAAAAAACCGCACAAGACAGAAATAGTTATTAGCAATGATTAATGTAGGCAATAAGTGCTGCAGGAGTTCAGAAAAGGGAGGGATTACATTTGCATACATTTTTGCTTACCCCTGTATCTTCACAAAACATCTTCAGTGTGAGCTGTGAGAAGACAATGGAGTTTGAGAGAGCACTTGGCCTCTAAGTAGCCCACTTTCTTCCCTGGAGACTCAGGCAGATTCTGACTCAGAATGTCTGGGGTGGGGCCTGAAGGTTTGCATTTCCAAAAACTTCCTAGGTTTTCCCAATGCTGCTGGTCCACGAGGTGGCAAAGATCTGCATGGCTAGGACTCTAGGCTGTCTCCCTTCAGGTGCCTATGTCCATCTCAAGCCACGACCTGTTAAACCCGAAGGGTTCCATAGTCAGGGACGATGGACATCCCTGGGGTAACTAGGTTGGATGACTGAAGAGCTGATGGACCACATCCACACAGCCTTCCAGGCTGAGGAGGAGCACATTCTGGCAGGGGATCCCCATGTCTGGGTTCTGGCAGATCACAGATGGCCCATTCAAAATGGGCAACTGAAGTTAGCATATTGTAGGAACTATTTACAAGGTTGAGGCAGGGTTAACAGAAACCAGCAAATGATTGTAAGGTATCACCTCTCAGGTAGAAGGGCCAAAAGGGGAGGAGGTGGTGATTAGAATCCCATGAGAGCTGTGGGAAAGGAACACCTGAAGGAACTGAAACCCCTAGAGAAACACAGCCACTTGGGAGAAAATGGCCCATCAAGGATAAATCCATGGGAATAATTACCCCAGCACTGCTCTTCTCCTGCCCTGTGATTTCCTGCTGATGCCTCCCATTAGTCTAACCCAACTAGACACCAGGGGGTGAGAGAACCCAGCTGTAGTAGCCCATCAAAGGCAACCTCCTGGGCAGAGATTGAGTGATTTAAACAACATATATTTATTTCTCACAGTTCTGGAGGGTGGGAAGGCCAAGGTCAAGGGCATCAGTAGATTTGGTGCCTAGAGAGCATCAACTTCCTTGTTCGTAGAAGGCAGTCTTTTCACTCTCTTTACAAGGCAGCAGGGAGCTCTCTGAGGCCTCATTTATAAAGGCATTCATTCCATTCACAGGGCTTCACCCTGATAACCTAACCACCTCCAAAGGCCCCACTTCCCAGCATGAACATATTGGGGATTAGGATTCAACATGTGAATTTTGGGGGGATACAAACATTCAATCTATAGCACCAGCTCAATTAGGGCTCAGCCTCAGTCAGAAATTAAGTTGTATGAAAAATAAAGAAAATGACAGCATAGTCTGCGTCTGTGACTCTTATCCCCTTATGGAGGGAAGCTTACCTGAGAGTGTCAAACATCTTTATGAATGACAGGTGGATGTGACCTCTTACAGTGGAGCTTCTGGAACAATGGTTGGGACTCTGCTGAAGAACTGGTGTGTAGAGAAGAGATGGGCTTTCCAGAGGTTGCTGCTGATTCCAGGAATGTGTTGAGAATAAGTCATGTGTGCTTTGAAACCTGCAAACAGGTGGACAATAGAAGGAAGAGAAAAAAGAATGCAGCCTTGTTAAAGTTTGCTAATGACACAGATTTCTCTGAGCTCCTCTGAAAAAAAAAAAAATGTTAGAAAGCCAAGAGTGTGAAAAGTTACTTAGGGCGCCCATCTCACACCTCAAGTTTCTTTTCTTTTTTTAAAATATATTTTTTAAGATTTTATTTATTTATTTATTTATTTATTTATTTATTTTTAGAGAGAGGAGAAGGGAAGGATAAAGAGAGAGAGAGACATCAATGTGTGGTTGCCTCTCACGTGGCCCCCACTGGGGACCTGACCTGCAACCCAGGCATGTGCCCTAACTGGGAATCAAACTGGCAACCCTTTGGTTCGCAGCCCGAGCTCAATCCACTGAGCCACACCAGCCATGGCCCCAGGTTTCTTAAAAACAAAACTAAACTAAACCTCTGACCATCTTTCTGGGAAAAGAAGGGCACAAGCTTGAGGAACTCTAACCCAAGGAAAGTGGGATCTGACCTAGTTAGAACCAGTCTTGGCCAGCTTGAAATTTAGCATGAGTTGGGTTCCCAGCTTACTCCTGACCACCTGCGAGTTTTCCCAGTGTCCAAAGTAGGTAAAGGGGGAAGGGAGAGGAGATGGCTGCACACTTCTGAGGTGAAGGGAGCCAAGAGCTGACTGGGAGAGTTCAGCAGTACCTTCTCAGACCTGGCCAGACCAAACAGCTGGAGAGCTCTCAGGCAGTAAACAGAACTCCAAGTGGCATTTCATGGTTCTTTGGGAAGCCAGGTGGGAGCTCCTTCTGCAGGATCCCAGAGAACAGTCTACCAAGGCGAAGGGACTCCAGGTCCCTGCATCTTCCTTCATGTTCCTTCATCTACCATTTGTGCAAAAACCCAGGGACATTATAGGAGAAACTGAGCTCTGGAGGGGGAGGCAGGGTCATAAAGAGTTCAGGTCTTCTTGCCCTTGAGAGTTTTATTTCTCATGCTACCCCAGTTTCTCAGAAGTTGGAGGGTTTGATGCTGTACTGGGCACTGGTTAAGGAACGAAAGCAATAACTAAGCTTGATCATTAGAAGCTATTCTGATACCTACTATAGATCAAGTGCCAAAATAAATTCCAGGTTAATTAAAAAGTCAAAGAATAACGATCACAACAAAAGAATTAGAAGACCCTAACTGGCATAGCTCAGTGGATTGAGCACAGGCCTGCGATCCAAAGCATCGCCAGTTTGATTCCCAATCAGGGCACATGTCTGGGTTGCAGACCATATCCCCAGGAGCGGCTACATGAGAGGCAACAATACATTGATGTTTCACTCCCGTTCTTTCTCCCTTCCTTCCCCTCTCTCTAAAAATAAATTTAAAAAATCCTAAAAAAAGAGAATTAGAAGAAAGTATAGGCAAATATTTAGCTGTTCCTAAGGTGATCAAGGAGTGTCTTTAAAAAAAAGCAAAACAATAGGTTTAAAGTATACAAACATACATGGAGATACTGTGGGTTTGGTTCCAGACCACTGTAATAAAGAGAGCATCACACTTAGAAGCGATGTAATCCTTTTGCTGGTGGAGGATCTTGCCCTCCATTTGTAAAACATGCAACATATGCTGTGCAATAAGGCAAGATGCAATAAAACAAGGTATGCCTGCATTATACAGTATATATGTACATATATAAATTTACTATATGATTCTTAAATCATCAAAAACTAAAATTAATAAGATAAACGAATAGAAAACAAGTTGGGAAAATATTCGGTTAATCTCCTTAATATAGAAGAACACATAAGGATGAAATAGATGATCATCCCAACAGAAAAGTGCTCCTAATGAGCAATAAGAATATGGAAAGTATTAATACAACAGTGAAATATGACAAAATACCATATCATTCTTGTGGATTCACTGACATGAGGAAAAACATAATATCCAATATTGTCAAGGGAGCAAAAAAGGGGCATTTTCAAACATTTCCATCTGGAATGTAAATTGGTTTGACTTTTTTGGAGGGTAATTTGGTAGTTTATCTTATATAAGTCTGCAAATGTGCATGACTTTTAACTCAGCAATTCTTCCTCCAGAAATCTATCCTAAGGAAATAATCGAGTATGTGCACAAATACTTATTTACAAGAATGCTTATTACAGTGTTATTTTGTGAAACATTTAGGGTCAGAAGTATTGATGTTGGGATTGACAGAGTTGGGTGGTGGGTACATGGATCTTCATTATTGCATTAGTTTTCTATTGTTGCTGTAACAAATTACCATGAAGGTCGTCGTGGCTTTAAACAACAGAAATTTGTCATTTTACAGTTCTCCAGTTCAGTCTGACCCGGGTCTCAACCTTCAAATTGAGGTGCTGGCAGGCATGTGTCCCTTCTGGAGGGTCCAGGGGAGAGTCCATTTCCTGGCCTTTTCAGGCTTCTGGAGGCTGAACACATTCCTTGGCTCATGGCCCCCTTCTTCCATCTTCAAAGCTAGCAACATAGCTGGCTTTTTCATCAACACATCTTTTTCTTTGATTAGCCTTTTCTGGCTTCCTCTTCCACTTTTACGAACCCCTGTAATTACATTGGGCCTTCCCAGATAACCCAGAATATTTTTCCTGGTTTAAGTCAGCTAATTAGTAACCTTAATTCAACTTGCCATGTAACTACAGGTCCTGGGCATTGGGACACTGAAATCTTTGGGGGCCATTATTTTGCTTACACAATTGTATTATTCTATATACTTCTGTCTGAAAATATTTAATATTTATTAGTATTTAAAGCATTAAATACCTAACTCCAATTTAGCATTTGGATGAAAGGAGGTTATATATTCAAATGATGAACACTATATGCACCCAGTAAAAGTCATAATTACGAAAATATGTAGTAACACGGAACAATGTTCATTATATACTAAGTTGGGGGAAAAATGAAGTCTAAAAAGGAATAGGCACAAGATGATACCAATTATGTTAAACAAAACCCAAAATAAAGCTATATGTAAGTGAATAATAGTGTGGAAAGAAGGACATAGGTCAAAATGTTTAAAATGTTAATCTCTGTGTGGTGATTTTAATTTTCTATTTTTCTGAATTTTCCAAAATGTGTATTATGCATATATTATTTTTGCAAACAGAGAAAAAGGCAATTAAAAAGGTCTATCTAGGACAATTCACTGGTGAAGTGTTTCCCTGGTTTCTTAGCTTTCGATCACATCCCCTCACACACTCATCCCTCAAGTTTGCCTTCCTCATCAAAACTATTTCAGATCTGTGACACTGTTTTTTCAGGCCTGAGTTGTCCATTCTGGAAAGTTCGCATACTCCCTAAAGGACAGGAGGGAGCCTCGCAGTGAACTAAGCATGGCAGAGAATCCGTGCTTCTTAAAAACTTTGTTAGGGCCAAGCAAACCCAAGGCACAGCCTCAGCCCATAAAGAACCTTAGTAGTGCCTTGGAAGACTTGAAGCACAAATTAGGAGTCTCTTCCATAAACTCCCTGGCACCTGTTAACAGTTTTAATTAATAACATTGTTTTTAATACACAGAAGAACAGAGGACAGTGGCCCAGTGAAAAGAGAACAGATGGCTTTGGCGGCCAAATCATGACCAGCTGCCCTGCGTGCCCACCCCGGTTGGCCTGCGGGGTTCCGCTACGCCTCCCGCACGCCCATTCCGTGGACTACGGACGAGGAGGCTTCCCAGCCGGGCACACAGCATGTGGCCTCGGGCGTCGCTGGTCGGGTGCGGAGCCCTATAGCCGGTGGCCCCAGCCCTGCAGCCCGTTAGGTTCGCAGGGTTTGCGGAGTCCAGGCACTCGGATTGGCACAACACTCACAGCCCTCCTCCACCCGGGACCTGCGGCCCCGGCTGGAGCCCTACCGGACCACCGAGAGGAGCAGCTAGAGCGGTCAGCCCTCCGCCCCGCGGCCCGCCCCTCCTCTCCCAGCCTCCTCTCTCCCGGAAGTTGGTGCCCGGCGCCGATCGCGTGCTGTCTGCCAGGGGTGTCGCCTGGGAGAGCTGGACGGCTGGCCTCGCAAAAGGATCAACATGCCTGTGAGTTGTTTACTTTCAGGCTTGTTTCGGGTTTCTCAGTGTGTGGACCGGCCGGGGTCGGGTCAGCCCGACCGCTCCGTGGGCCCCTGGGACTCGATGCCCAGCCCTTCGCGAGTGGCGCACTTGTTGGGACTTGCCCGGGCGGCACGACTCCTGCGGCCCTGCAAGGGCGTGGAGTGGGGACAGCTGGGCTGCCCTGAGCTGAGAGCTGGCGTCGGTGGCCAGGAGGGGACAGCTGCCCCGGGGAGTCACCCGTCTGGGTTTTTGGTGGGCTGGCGCGGGGCTGAGATATTTAAAGCCCTTTTGGCTCTCTGGTTTGGCTCTTTCGGGCTTTTCCTTGGTGTTCGCCCCCGCAGCCTCCTCGCAGAAGCGATTGTTTGCTTGTTTACTTTCTAAAACCGACTTCGCAGTTGCCTCACACGTCAGCTCCCTTCAAGACTGTCGCTCCTCGGCCACTCCGAGCGCCTGTCAGATCCGAGGCCGAGCCCGGGGCGCGCGGGAGGGCGTGGGGTGGCCCACATCTCCCCCGGTCCGCATTCTCTGGCCAGGCTCAGCGGTTTCTGCTCCCGGCGCTCGGTGCGGCCAGGTCGGGGTCACGTTCTCCTTAGCGCCCCGGGTTTGTTTTCCCTGGGGGCTGTTTCTCGGCCGAGTGGAGAAGAGCGGGGTTAGCCGTACCACGTGTCCCCCGGTCGCCGGGGAGCCCCCATGTCGGGCCTGGGAGAGCGCCAGCGGCACAGAAGGTACAGATGGAAGTTAGCTTTAAAAACTCCCCCCGGAAGTGTGGCCTCCGCTGAGCGTGACTGTTATTTTCGCATGTGTATGTCACGTCTGCTTAAATCTGCCGGCATTGTGTTTGCATTTTGGTAGTAATAACAGGCTGTTTTATTCAGTTGGCTAGAGATTTACTACATCCGTCCTTGGAAGAGGAAAAGAAAAAACATAAAAAGAAACGACTAGTTCAAAGTCCAAATTCTTATTTTATGGATGTAAAATGCCCAGGTAAACTTTCAAACTTAATTCCTTTCCCAGTGAAAATTTCAGTAGTGTGATGTGTATATTTTTAGGGTCCTCTGTTGAGTAGAAGTGGGGTAACAGCATTGAACCTTTTTGTAATGAACTATTCAACCCACTGTAGAAACATTTTGGGGGAAGAGGGGTGAAGGTGGGGCTCCAAAGGGAATATGACTTTCGATTTGCTAAGTCCTTAAGCTGTTAAGATGATGAGTTTTCCTTTTCACGACGCAGTGAAAAGCCTGTTGATTCTTCAGTGTGAGGCTGGGCCGCCCAATATCGTGGCCATTGGCTACAGACGTGGCTACTGCGCACTGAAATGTGGCTAGTCAGAATGGAAACAAATATTCTTCAAGGGGAGAGCATGCACCAGATTTTGAAGTAGCACCCCCCCCCAATTATTGATTACATGTTGAAACGATAATATTTGACGATTTTGTGGCCACTAGAAAAGTTTCGGTTACACATGCCGCCTGCTATTGTATAGCACTTAAGGACTTAATCCTTTACCAAGTCTGTACTGGAAATACGTTGAACAAGTGCCGTATTGTCTGCTTTTCACTTTCAACGTGGCCCTTTCTTAGGCTGCTACAAGATCACCACGGTTTTCAGCCACGCTCAGACGGTGGTTCTCTGCGTAGGCTGTTCCACAGTGCTGTGCCAGCCGACCGGGGGAAAGGCTAGACTCACCGAAGGTATGTCGTTCGGCATTTTCCAGCCCAGTGATGAGATTTTCTCATTGTAAATGTCTCTGCCTTCACTAAAAACCAGTTTAAAGGAGATCTTAAATTCATAGTTACCAAAAATAGTTTTGTCTTTTATCATGTACACTTTCAGTAAAGAGCGCCCTGTTTAATTGGATAAATTGATACTCTTGACCTTGCTAAGAACTCCTTTGAATATTATTTTTCCTAGTTTGGAACACTTAATTCTGTTGTATTTAGTCATGTAGTTTGCCTAACTTGGAATATTAAACAAATCAGAATGGAGCAAAAGAATACCTCCATACAATAGGACATGGATTTTTTTTAAAACATAGGATTTAAAAACTTCTCTTGTAAATAATTTGTTTCATATGTATTGTAAGACTTAAAACAATTTTTATCATTGCTAGCTAAGTAACAGATAATACGTAAATTTAAATGCTAGAGGTTTGATGTCTATGAGTACCTACTTAATGGTTAATATAAAAATCTAATTTTGTCTTCACCACTGTGGCTCAGTTGCCTGGGGGGTGTTCTGCAAAGGTCACTGGCTCTGCTGGCTTGATATCGGGTCAGAGCACATGCCTGGGGTACAGTTCACCTGGTTTAGGGGCATGTATGAGAGGCAGCCTGTCGATGTTTCTCTCTCACATCGATGTTTCTCTCCCTCTCTTCCTCCCTCTCCCCCGCTTTCTCTGAAAATTAAAAAATAAAAATCTATATATTTTCATTCCTCTCTCACTTTTGTACAGTAAGTAAAAGTAATAGTTATAAAGTTTTCTGTAGTACAACTTATAGATTTAGAATTCTATTATGATATTTGAAATTTGCTTGTGATATTTTGGGGAGCTGTGAATTCCATGTTCTCACTGGATGAGTTATAAGTAGATTTGTAACAAAATCAACATCTATTTGCTGTGACCTGGTAAGATATAAGAATGAAGTTAATGTACTTACAGTATTTCCAAAACATTTATATTATGCCAATGTTGAGTTTTAACTGATGAATTCAGGCTCATGGTCTTAAATAGACTCTATCATAGCATTTGAGAAACAAGAGTGACAGTTGTAGTCACATCAGAGTAAATTCAAATATAAATGATTTATTATAGCAAATTTCTGGTATAAAAGGATAAATAACCTTTATATCAATATTAATGTAATATTTCTAAAACATAGGTTTTTTTTTTTTTTTTTAGTTAAGTACTTTTTGCCATTAAAACTAGACCAAAGAGCCCTGGCTAGTGTGGCTCAGTGGGTTCAATGCCAGCCTGCTAACCGAAAGGTTGCCAGTTCAATTCCTGGTCGGGGCACATGCCTGGATTGCAGGCCAGGTCCCCAGTTGGAGGTGTACAAGAGGCAATCAATTGATGTTTCTCTCCTTCTCCTGCCCTTTTCCTGTCTCTAAGAAAAATAAATAAAATTTAAAAATATATATACCAAAAATAGAATAGACTTGTGTTCAATATGCTTTTGTAATTCTATTGCAGGATGCTCATTTAGAAGAAAGCAACACTAATGATCCACACAGCTTCCTGAATTTGTGTGATATCACAGAAAGCCTTATCAGTTCAGTAATTCTACTTATTCTACTAAGATAATGTAATTACATTTAATTTTGTAAGTATACAACAATGATTTCCTATTTTGGTGTCAGTTTTTCAATAAAGTTTTGATTATGGGAAAATTCTCCCTTTTCCTTTTTTTCTAAGTATGTGTGCATGTTATAAGTTAATATATATACTTGTATATATATATACAAGTATATACCTTGTATATAAGTTAATATATATACCTTGTTATAAGTTAATATATATACCTTGTATATACCTTGTAGGTGTAAATTTAAAAAATATATATTCTGATTCATTTGTGCTTCATTTTAAGAGTAGATCACCATACATAACTTGATTTTTGGTCCTTTTCCAAATTGCTCTAAATGGGGCTAAACAATTACAAGTGGAAAGAAGTCCCTTATTATTTATAAATATAATTTCGCTATTATAACTCTGGAAACACATTTTAGAAGTACATATTTAAAATAGTAACAACCATAGTGTAATGCCTTGGATTTATGTGGCCCTGATAATACAGCATAATTAGGACTGCAATTGGGACTTGAGTTATAGGGAGCCCCTTTTAGGGTAGAGAATTGTCTCTAGCCAGGCGACTCAGTTGATTTTGTAGCGTTGCCCTTACCTCAAAAGGTTGCAGGTTCGATTCCCGGTCAGGGCACATACGTAGATTGTGGGTTCTGTTCTTGGTCAGGACACATATGAGAGGTAACCAATCAATTTTTCTTTCTCTCCTCTTTCCCTAAAATCAATAAAAGCATGTCCTTGGGTGAGGATTTTAAAAAAATACATCATGGATTGAAAAAATTTACAAACATGAATATAAGGTCAGGAGATCAGGGAAAGCCAGAAGAAATAAGGGAACAAAATGCATTTGCTCATGGAAAGCTACTTTCTTTATACTTCAACCAACTCAGAGATATCCCTCTATTTACCTTTATAAATCAAAGTGGAAAGTGAAGAAATGGTCTTAGGGCCCAGAATGACAGAAAAACCTTTTATTAGGGTATATAAAAACTTTAGTTGCTTTTGGAATTTTATGAATTCAAGTGCAATCTCCAATATACACCATCTATGGCTGTTACAACAAAATTCGCAGTATGTTCATTACAATAAGCCGTTTGTGGAACCAGCTCCAAGATGGCTCCCAATAATCCCTACTTCAGAGATTTAGCCTTTATGTAGACTTCCCTCAAACTGAATCAGAGTTGATCTGTGTGACCAATAGAATTTGGTGTAAGTGATGTTATATGACTTCCAGGGCTGGATTATAAAATACATTGTGGCTTTGCCTTGTTCACTCTTCACTCAATCTAAAGGAGGCCTTTCAATCTTTCTGTAAGATAGTCAAGCATACCTATGGAGAGGCCCATGTAATGAAAAACAGAACTCTTGTCAAATCCAGCAAGCCTTCTTTGCTTATAGCCACAAGGCTGAGCCATCTTGGAATCGGATCCTCTAGCCCCAGTCAAGCTTTCAAATGACTGAAGCCCCTGTTGACATATTTCCCATGATCACATGAGAGACTCTGAGCTAGAACCACTCAGCTAAGCAGCTCCCAAACTTAGGAAACATGGAAATTGTGAGATGGAGTAATTTGTTATGCAGCAATAGATAACTAATGCACATTACACCAAATGAACGAAGCCAGACACAAAAAGCCACACATCGTATGAACTCATTTATATGAAATGTCCATAATAGGCAAATCCAAAGAGATAAAAGGTAGGTTGGCAGTTTCCAGAGCCTGTGAGGAAAGAAATGGGAATAATGGGTATATGATTTCTCGAGTGAAGATGTTCTAGAATGGATGCAAGACCCTATGGGCATACTAAAACCCACTGAATATGCTTTAAAAGGATGAATTTCATGGTATAGGAACTGCGAATTGCACCTGAAATAAATTTAATAGATTTCGATACTGGAAGAGTGTAGCTGTAACAAAAACAGCTGTGGATTTGGAACAGAGCAGTGAAGAGAAGCTGGAAGGACTTTGAAGACAGTGGAGGCCCAAGGAGCCTTGACAAAACTGTTGGGAAATACTGGGTTGGCCAAAAAGTTTGTTTAGTTTTTTTTTTTAAGATTTTATTTATCTTTAGGAGAGAAGGAGTGAAACATCAATGTATGGTTGCCTCTTGTGTGTCCCCTGTTGGGAACTAGCCTGCAACCTAGGCATGTGCCCTTACTGGGAACCAAATCACGATCTTCTGGTTCACAGGCCCACGCTCAATCCACTGAGCTACACCAGCCAGGGCAGTTTGTTTATTTTTTTTCTATATGATAGCCCTAGTAGTGCTTAGTTGTCTTTAACTTCATTTGAAACAATTTTGTTAGATTGTATAGTGACAGCTATCATAGCAGCATGCATTTTTTTAAAAAAAACAAAATTGGAGAATTTTTGTGCAGCCATTTTGATACTGAAGATTAAAGAAGATGCACAACATTTTTGGCATATTATGCTTTCTTTAAGAAAGGTAAAAACACAACTGAAACACACAAAAAAGATTTGTGCAGCATATGGAGAAGGTGCTGTGACTGGTCGAACATGTCAAAAGTGGTTTGCAAATTTTCTTGGTACTATTGACATTTTGGCCAAATCTTGGCTGTGGGGCTGTCTTGTGCACTGCAAAATGTTTAGCAGCACCCCTGGCCTCTACCCACTAGAAACCAATAATGGGAGATAGCTGACGTACTCAAAATATCCAAATCAATGAAGTTATTGGTGAAAACGAAAAATGTGTCTTTCATGGAAAAAGCTAAACAGACTTTTTGGCCAACTCAATATGATGGCTTTTGAGGAGGCTGCAGTGTGAACTTAAAGGAGAGTAAGTTAAATCTTACTAGAAATTGCAAGAAAGGGTATTGTTATATAGTGGCAGAAAGTTTAGCAACACTGTTGCTTGCAGGAACATAGAAAATAAATGATAACTGGGTGATCTAGCTGAGATTTCTAGTGTTCATTTCGCCTCCTGGCTTCTTCTTGCTGCTTTTATGAGACAGGTAAGTTAAAGGAAGGACCACTAAACAAAAAGGAATTCATATTGATAGTTTTTCAAAAAATTTCCAGATTCCCCTGATGGCAAAATAATGCAAAATTTAAGAAATGGCTTCAAGGCAAAGACAAAATAGAGGGAACTTTCAGGGAAACATGGTCTAAAGATGAAATTGAGGATATAACCCTAAAAGTCTTAAAACTGTAGAAAAAAACCAAGATGTTTTATTAGAAGTTTAATGGTATTTTCTTCAATTGTCTCAGCAGAATCCCAAATTAGAGGCAGCTTATTTTAAAGAAATTTTTTGGTATGGCTTTTGTTTACTACCATGAATCCCAATGAGATTTGTAGGAGACTAGCAAAGTTTTGAAAATTTATATTGGCAGATACACTGCTGAGTTAGACTGAAAGGAGAGAGTACAAGAGGCTGTTGGACCCCTACATTTCTACAAGGAGAAAATAGACTGAAAAAAATCCCACTAAGCTGCACACACATGCTGCCTTACATGAGTAAAGAGTAACTCAGAGGACAGAATCAAGAACCCAAAAATACTTAGCCAAGAGTTAAGAATTGTTCCCAAGCCTTGAATATTAATCAAGGAGCTTCCAACCTGTGTCTGGTTGGATTCTGCAATTCCTATGACTCTTGCATGTCTTCCATTTCTCCACTATTTGAAGAGGAGGATCTATAACAATCCTATATATGTCATGCCATTGGATGTTGTACATGTGAGGGGCAAATACCTTGTCTTTAGTTTACAGGTCTTTAGATCAATAGAAACTGTACTTGAGTTACTGTACTTAAGGAATTACCCACAAGGAGCCTCATTCACCCTTAGACCTGATTTAGATGATGGATACTGGGCTTTGAGCTGATAATATAATGAGATGAAGTTTTTGGAGGACTTGGGAGGAAGTAAATGTATTTTGCATTTGGGAAGGCCATGGATCATTGGGAGCCAGAGGTCAGACTATGGTAGCCAACTTCCAAGACGATCCCCAATGATCGCTACCTGCTGATATTCACACCCTGAGTAATCCCTCCAAGAGTGTATTAGTCTGTGTGATCTATGCAAATGTGATGGCACATGACTTCTGAGGCTAGATTATAAAAGACATTGACTTCTTCCTGGCTGGTTTCTTGAATAACTTGTTCTGGGGAGGTCAATTACCATGACATTAAGATAACTCAAGCAATCATACCGAGATGCTCACATGGTAAAAAACAGGACTCTTGCCACCAACAAGCAGAGAACTGATTCTTGCCACCAGTCATGTGGGTGAGTCATTTTATAAGCATTTTCTCCAACTCCAAGATCTTGTCTGCATCCTCATCTTTGATTCTGGCATCAGACCCACCCAGCCAAGCTACTTCTGAATTTATGAGCCTCGGAAACCTCATAAGATAAATATTTGCTCTTTTAAACTGCAACAGATAAACTAATATACTATTTCTCATAGCCTTGTTTCTGTCACATTAAAAGAATAAGGGATCCAAGATGGCAGCAGTGTAAGATGCTGAACTCGTCCACCCCACAAGCACACTGAAATATACATCCATATAGAAAGCAGTTACTCATGAGAGACAATGGAGGGCTGAATGAAACAGCTTCTGAACAACAAATGAGAGGAAGAGGCTGAACAGAGAAGGCTGGGAAACTGCGGGAGCCCTGTGGAAGCTGCGGGAATCCTCTGAGATCAGTGGGGCCAGTGAGTGAGATTGTTTACATCCCCCTCCACCTTGATAGGGTGGGAGTTCTATTCAGGTGCTCTGGCTCACCTGGAAGGTTATGGCACCGTATTCCTGGACATATCACTTGAGCCCCTTTTGGCTCCTAACAAAGGGAGCAGATAGGATCAAAATGGCATTACTACACATACCTGGCCTCCCCACCCAGAGCCACTCTGGCTCAGTAGGCCAGTGCTCTGGAGGCCATCAACACCCACTCAGTTCCAAAAGCCTCTGTACACACAGCCTACACAGAAGTTGCTTCTACACAAAGCCACCTTCAAGACTGGGAGAGAGAGCTATTTTATCTAGTTTATATAAACATAGAAAGTCAAACAAAATGAAGGCAGAAAAATATCTCTCAAATGAAAGAATAAGAAAAACCTGTAGAAAAGAGCTGTAAGGAAACAGAGTTAAGTAGTTTGCTTGATAAAGAATTCAAACAGCCCTGGCTGGTGGGTTGAGGGCTGGCCTGCAAACCAAAAGGTCATTGGTTCAATTCCTAGTCAGGGCACCTGCTTGGGTTGCAGGCCAGGTCCTCAGTTGGGGGCATGAGAGAGGCAACTGATCCACATATCTCTTTCACATCAACGTTTCTCTCCTTCTCTTTATCCCTCCCTTCTCCTCTCTCCAAAAAGAAATAAAGAAAATCTTAAAAAAAAAGAATTCAAAAATATTGTCATAAGGATTCTCACCAAACTTGAGGGTAGAATAGAATAGAAGAACTTAGGAAGCACTTCAACAAACAGAAACTATAATAAAGAACCAAGCAGAGCTGAATACAATAACTGAAATGAAAAAAAAAAAACATTAGAAGGAATCAATAGCAGATTAGTTAATAGAGAAGAACAGATTAGTGATCCAGAAGGTAGACTAGTGGAAATCAACCAATCAGAAGAGCAAAAAGAAAAAAAATTAATTCCCCCACCCCCAAGGATATGTTCACAGCATGGTGGTGTTAGAGGACCTCCAGGTCTCTCCCCTTGAAGTTACAAATTGGACAGCTGCAATTCAGCAAAGGATTTGCTGTTCAGCACACATGTCTGAGATATCACACACTGAGATGACGGTGTGCTCAAAGGTGGGCATATCTGAGCAAATAAAGACAGGGCAGAGAGGGGGAAGGATGGAGAAAAAAGCCACATATAGCCCCAGGCTTGCCACAGCCCTAGTGGATGCAATAGCTGTGGGGCAGGGCCAACTGGCACACCAGACTCAAGGGCAGAGACAGCAGTTGGGCTGAGGTGGCTGGCACACATTGAGACTTGGCCCAGGGACAGAGGCAGAGAAATGATGCAAAAACCCACAGTGCTTCAATGCCCTCCAGCACTGGACAAAGGATTCTGCAGAGGACCTTCACCCCATCTCCCTGTGGCCCACCCAGAAGTAAAATACCCTCTCTTCAGATCATGAAGGGACTAGAAAAAACTTACCAGCCTAAGCAGTCTGAACTCATTGTGGCTAAACCCATGAAGAGAAGCAGAACCTTGGATGTACAAACTGCCCCCCAACCCACCCCACTATCAACTGTAGTGCAGCCTGGTAGAGGCAACTAGGTCAGCTTAGAGCAGCCCTGCCAGTGCCTTCTGGCTATAGGAAGGTGGCACCAGGAACACATTAGAGACCCTTAGCCTGCCACTTCCAATCCATGGGAGTGGTGCTCTGAGACAGGTACCTGGGCCCACCTCCTCAGGGAATTAGACACATTTTCCACAGTAGAGGTGACATTGCACCACAGAGATCTCAGAAGCCCCAGTGGTGCAAGTAATTGAAAATAAAACTTGTGCTTCAGTGCCACCTACTGAAAAGCAAGCAAAAAAACAAACAAACAAACAATCTACTTATCAACCTGCTAAACAGTGAAGTGTCAAATTTACAAAGCAGTTTCATTCCCACAAATACCCAGGCAGAAAAATAATCCACCAAGCACAATGACTAATCAAGATAACAGGGAATTCAGAAAGACAATAAAAAATCTCCAGAAAATAAATTTAAAGACATCGAAGAATGTGATTTAAATGACAGAATTCAAGATTTCAGTTCTAAAAAAATACCTCAGCAAGATACAAGAAAGCTCAAAATAGTAATTCAACAAATTCAGATATAAAGTCGATGAACGAGAGTACTTTACCAAAGAGACTGAAATTATAAAGAAATAACCAAACAAATTCTGGAGCTAAAGAACTAAACAAAAGAGATGAAGAATGAACTAGCAGGATTAGGAAATGGAGAAGATCAAAAGGAGGAAAGAACTGGTGACACAGAAGATAGAAATTTTGAAATGGCTCAGGTGGAAGAAAAGAATCAAGATTACAAAAAGAAGAAAGACAAGAAGGAAGAAGGAACTATCTGACTCCAGTAGAAGGAGGATTATAAGAATAATGAGTATACAAGAAGTAGAGGAGTGAGAGAAGGGAGCAGAGAGCCCATTCAAACAAATAATTAAGCAAATCCCAAACCTACGGAAAGAGCCATGTCCCAGAATCCAAGAAGCTAATAAGAGAACACCTTATTATCTCATCCCAAAAGGCCTTTTCCAAGGCACGTTATGTTGAAAATGTCAAAAATCAAATGGCAAAGGATCCTCAAGGCAGCCAGGGAAAAGAAGACAGTATCCTGTAAAGAAAATCCTATTAGACTATCACTGGATGTTTCACCAGAAGCCCTACAAGCTAGGAGAGAATAGAATCAAATATTCAAATTATTTAAAGAGAGAAATCACCAGCCAAGAATAATATATCCAGCAAAGTTATCCTTTAGATATGAAGATACAAAGGCTTTTCAAGACATACAGAAGCTGAGGAAATTTACCAACACAAGACCTGCATTACAGGAAACACTGAAGTGTGTTCTTCTACCAGAAACAAAAAAACAAAATGATACAAAACTATAAGCACAGTAAGTAATAGACAGCTGCAAGGGCAAACACAGACTCAAAGTGAAGGGGTGGAAAATGACTCTCCAAGCAAATGGCATCTGGAGAAAAGTGGGTGTAGCTGTACATATATCTGAGTATCTGTGAGGACACAAAACTAGCCTCAACAAATATAAGAAGACTGAAATCATGCAAAGGAAAGGAAAGCATATATGCAGATCAAACAGCATGCTACTAAACAATGACTGTGTCAAAGAAGAACTAAAAAAGAAATCAAAAGATACATAGAGAAACATGAAAATTATAATACAACTAATCAAAATTTTGGGGATACGGCAAAAGTGGTAATAAGAGGTAAGTTTATATTTACAGGCCTACCTCAAGATTCAAGAAAAATCTCAAATAAATAATCCAACATTTTGCCATAACTAATGAGAAAAAGAAGAACAAATGAAGCCCAAAGTCAGTAGAAGGAAGGAAATAATGAAAATCAGAGCAATTTAAATGAAATAGAGAACAGAAAGACAACAGGAAAATTAATGAAACAAAGACCTGTTTCTTTGAAAAGATTAATAAAATTGACAAACCTCTGGCTAGATTCACTAAGGAAAAAAGAGAAAAGACTCAAACAGAATCAGAAGAAGTTACAACAGATACCACACAAATACAAATGACTATAAACAATACTATAAAGGGCTGCACCCACCAAATTCGATAACCTAGAAGATACGGACAAGTTGTTAGAAATATATTGGGTTGGCTGAAAAGTTTGTATGGTTTTTCTGTAAAATAAAAGACATTTTTCATTTTCACCAATAACTTTATTGATTTGGATATTTTGAGAATGTTGGTTATCTCCTGCTGTTGGCTTCTAGTGGGTAGAGGCCAGGGGTGCTGCTAAACATCTTCCAGTGCCTAAGACAGCCCCACAGCAATGAATTTTTTGGCCAAAATGTCAATAATACCAAGAAAATTTGCAAGCCACTTTTGACATGTTTAACCAGTCACAGCACATTCTCCATACACTGCACAAACCCTTTTTTTTTTTATTTCAGTTGTTTTTACCTTTCTTGAAGCAACAAAGTATAATATACTGAAAATGTCAGGCATCTTCTTTCATCTTCAAATTAAAATGGCTGCACAAAAATTCACCAATTTTGATGTTTTTTAAAAAATGCATACTGATAATGACAGCGGTCACAATACAATCTAACAAAATTGTTTCAAATGAAGTTAAAGAGAACTAAGCACTAAATGAACTTTTTGGCCAACCCAATATAATCTTCCTAGACTGAATCATTAAGAACTAGAAAATCTAAATAGACAGACCAACAGTAAGAAAATTCAGTCAGCAAAAACTCCCTAAAAGTAAAAGTCCAGGACCAGATGGCTTCACTAGTGAATTCTATCAAACATTCAAAGATTTAATCCATATTCTTCTCAACTCTTTCAATAAATTGAAGAATAGGCAATACTGCCTACTCACTCTACGAAGCCAGAATTACCCTGATACCAAAACTTGGCAAGGACGACACACACAAAAAGAAAATTACAGACCAATATCTCTTATGAATGTAGATGCAAAAATTCTCAACAAAGTATTAGCAAACTTGATTAATCAATATATCAAAGAGATAAAACATCGCAATCAAGTGGGGTTCATTCCAGGGGTGCAAGGATGTTTCAATATATGTAAATCGATCAATGTGATATGCCACATTAAAAATAAAAGATAAAAATTATATGATATTTAATAGGTGCAAAAAAGGTGTTTTACAAGATACAATATCCATTTGTGATTAAAGTGCTCAATAAAATGGGTATAGAAGCATGCCTCAATAGCATAAAAACCACATATAACAAACCACAACTAAAATTATACTTCTAGCCACAGCCATCAGACAAGAAAAAGAAATAATAGGCATCAAAATTGAAAAGGAGGAAGTAAAACTGTATTTGTAGATAACATGATGATGTATATAGAAAACCATAAAGACTCCACCAAAAAACTATTAGAATAAATGAATTCAGTAAAGTTGAATCATATAGAATCAATATACAGAAATCTATTCCAAATATAATTTCCAAATATATAAGGAACTCATACAACTTAATGTCAAAAAACCCCAAACAATCCAATTAAAAAATGGGCAGTGGCCCTGACCAGTGTGGCTCAGTTGACTGGGCGTCATCCTGCAAAGTGAAGGGTCACTGGTTCATTCCTGGTCAGGGTGCATGCCTAAGTTGCGGGTTTGGTTCCAGTTGGAGTGCATATGAGAGGCAACTGATCAATGTTTCTCTCTCACATCGATGTTTCTCTCTCACATCGATGTTTCTCTCCCTCTCTTTCTCCCTTCATTCCCCTCTCTCTAAAAATAAATAAATAAAAATCTTTTTTAAAAAAGGGCAGCGTATCAAACAGACTTTCTTCCAAAGAGGGTGTATAGATGGCCAACAGATATATTAAAAGATGTACAGCATCACAAATTATCAGGGTAATGCAAATCAAAACCACAATGACATATCATCTCACACCAGTCAGAATGGCTATCATCAAAAAAAGTAAATGAGGAGGATGTGGAGAAAGGGGAACACTTGTATACTTTTGGTGGGATTGCAAATCAGTACAGCCACTATGGAAAACTGTATGGAGATTCTTCAAAAAGTTATGACTTTTTGCCATATGACTCAGCAATTCCATTTTTGGGTACTTATCTGAATAAAATAAAACCACTAATTTGAAAAGATATATGCACCCCTATGTTCATTGCAGCATTAATTACAAAAGCCAAGATATGGAAGCGACATCAGTGTCCACTCATAAATTAATGGATAAAGAAGTTTATATATATACACACACAGACACACATGCACACACACACAGATATTATGTAGCAATAAAAAAGAATAAAATCTTGCTATTTGCAACAACGTGGATGGACCTAAATGGTATTATGCTAAGTGAAATATGTCACATGGAGAAAGACAAATACCATATGGTTTCACTTACTTGTGAAATCTAAAAAAACAAAACAAATGAATAAACAAATCAATAGGCGATAGGTACAGAGAGCAAGCTGATGGTACCAAAGGGGAGGAGGTGAGGGTGAGGGGTTGGGTAAAAAAAAAAGACAACCAAACAAATTTAGAAGTTCCTGTTGAATGAGATTTTTCTCTATATCACACATTCAAAAAGTGCATATTTTTATCAGAATATTTTATTTCAAGAGTTAACATTTTTTCCCAAAAAGTAAATACAATATAGTTATTTCCCTGAGTATAAAGAACTAACCCTACAATAAGACAATTACAAAATTAAGCAATTAGAGGTACATACTTTTTGCATTCAATTTTACTTACATTACAAATTTATTCTTAAAAACTTCTATTTTGGAACTTTAACATTTAAAAAAACAGTTCATTTTGCACCTGTGATGTTAAGGAACGTCTGACCTGTCTTTATCAAATTCCAGAGCAATCTTTAAAGCAGTGCTATTGAGTCCAACAGACTGCATGTTACATATGATAGAAACAACTATTCCTCTCGGAGGAACCTTGCTACACAGAGAGTCTGCATCCAGTTCTTCGGGAAGGATCAGCAGGACACTACTGGCACCCACAGCACCTCCAGTATGTGAGGCATAATGACGTTGCTTCCTGCAAGAACCATATGTTTGCTTCTTTTCCACAACGCCCCAGGCCATCGCATATTTACCCTCTTTATCCCAAGACATTTCTGTGTTAGGGACCGGTGTCCAAATCATAACCATTGTTTCTGGTTTGAGATAGCCAGGTAAAAGATTTTCATTTGAGTTCTTAAACAGCCCGACTTGGTAACCATACAACATTGCATTCCCAAATTTCAGAAGGTCACCCACTGTAGACAGAAATCCACCACCAGCCCATTTATAGGAGTTATCCACGTAAGGTGTGTTGACAAGACGTCTCTTTTTATTGTAAACATAAAATCTAAAATAAAATAAGAATGGTCATTAAAAATTTAATAGTCTACTATTGACTTTACAGATGACAATGAATAGGAAAATGTACATGAGAGATTGAATTTCAATGTATTCATCATACATTTTCAGGAACTAACCACTAATTTTCGGTATGATTCAAATCTTAATTTTACAGATAACTGAGTAAGCTAGTCTAATTATCTTGTGAATTAAAACATCAAAGGTAACTTTTTTTCTATTGGTATAGCTTGCTCATACTGAGTGTATAAAACTTTTAATAACTGCAAAAAATAAATGATTAAGATTACACATGATATATTTGCCCATGCATATGCAGAAACACCTATGGTTTGGTAAATATTCCTTAGGCATAGTGAATCGTGTCCCACATATGAATTTTGTTAAGTACTGGGTTGGCCAACAAGTTCATTTGTTTTTTTCTGTAAGACGGTTCTAGTAGGGCTTAGCTGTATTTAACTTCATTTGAAACAATTTTATTAGATTGTATTGTGAGAGCTGTCACATCAGCATGCATTTAAAAAAACTTATCATAGTTGGTAAATCTGTATGTAGCCATTTAAATACTAAAGATGGAATAAAATACTTGACATTTTCAGCAAATTATGCTTCATTATTTCAAGGAAGGTAAAAAAAACAACTGAAAGGCAAAAAAAGATTTGTGCAGTGTATGCAGAAGGTGTTGTGACTGCTCTAATGTGTCAAACGTGGTTTGCAAAGTTTCACCCTGGAAATTTCTCACTGGAGGATGCTCCACGGTTGGGTAGAACAGTTGAAGTTGATAGGGATCAAACTGAGACATTAATTGAGAATAATTAATGTTATACAATGTGGGAGATAGCCAACATACTCAAAATATCCAAATCAATAAAGTTATTGGTGAAAATGAAAAATGTGTCTTTTATTTTACAGATAAAACCAAACGCACTTTGTGGCCAGCCCAATAAAAGAGTACACATCAGGATATTTAGAAATAAGGTTAATATCTGTAAGGAGACTAGATATCTTGGCTAAAAATACCATAGAAATACCATGTATACTGATGTGATAGGGTACTTTTCTGGTGTGGTAAAAGAAGCTGGAGTTAGCAAATCTCAGCTTGAATCCCAAATCTCATCCTTTCTAGCTATGCTTATTTTATTTAACAAATACTTATACAGTTCTCACATGTGCCAAGCATTGTTCTAAGAACTACATAAATATGAACTTATTCTTGTAACAAAATTAGGAGATAGTTACTACTATAATCCCTATTTTACAGACAAAAAAAACTGAGACATGGAGAGTATAAGGACACTTATCCACATTCACACAGCTGGTGAGTGGCACAGTCGAATTCAAACTCAGGTAATCTGGGATCCCTATTCTATGTTGCCTCTCAGCTTCGGCATTCTACCTCATTGTAAAATGAGCATAAAAGAAAATCTACTTTGCAGAGTTAAAAAATATATGTACAATGCACTCTGCATGTTTTAGGCAGGTACTTAATAAATGCTAGCTGTTATTTAGTCATGCGTTCACCAATTATTGATGGAGCACTCACTATGTGCCAGGCACTGTTTGGATGCTGGGATAAAGTGTTTTAAGAGCCAAAGTGACCTCATGAGGTTTCTATTCCAATGTGAGGAGACTATAATATAAATAGTAGGTAAATAAAATTCAGTCACAAAATAATTAAACAAAAAATGAAACTTGGCTCAGGAGATCCTTTCTTTCAAGATTCATAATAAAATGATGCTCTTAGGTTTTTAGTTTGCTGACTCTCTCACCTCTAATGATCTTCATCTTCATTCTGCTTTGGCTATTGAAAAGCACTGTCAGACCTGAATATCACCAACACTTTAAACTGTTTTAAGGTCTCCGACTCAGAAATTTCTTCCTATGGCTTCCAATTCTTCCAGTTAGCCAACTGAACCTGCTCTCTGCCCTCACTGTGACCTCCATCTAATCCCCTTGACTTTCCCCAGTTTCCCCAGGTTCCTCCTGATTTCATCTGATTTTCTGTTCCGGCCTGAACTAAACCATCAACCATGACAACTATTTCAGCTGTCACCTCGCTAGCACCTTTAGGCTCCTCACTCTTCTGGCTAGTCCCGAGTACATATAGGTGCCCTCTCCTTGGCTCCATTATCTGCCAAGGAAGGTTATAGAAATTCATATAACAAAGGTGACTGATATTAATTAATATTCTTACTAAGGGTCTCCACTACTGTTATCAAATCTTCTATTAATTCTTTTCCTGGTTATTCCTGGTAGATTCTTCATAATAGCTATTCCTAATCTCTTCCACCCTCAGCCCTCTACTGTACCTCAGTCCCAATCAAGGGATAATTGTATCTTTTGTCTTACTAAGAAGATGGATGGCATCCAAAGTGAGCTAGAAACTCCTATCTTTATCTCAAAGTGCATTTACATCATCGTCCATTCTTTTTTCCTTCTCTCTAGTCACTTAAGAAAATTTCCGGTTGTTTTTAAGGCTAATTCCACTACCTACACCTTTGCCTCTGCAACTTTGCTCTACCAGTTATACTTCCTAGATCATTTGTCTCTTTGTAGTTCATTCTCCATGCAGAAGTCAGAGACAGTGTCTTCTCTCTCCCCCACCCATTTGAAACCCTCCAACGGTTACCATGTAATCATAATAAAATCCAAACTTCTTACCATAGCCTACAACACATTCATTTGGTCCTCAAGAGAGGCAGTACCACATACCCATATGCAAAAATTTTGGAGGCATTTTTTTCAGTTGTCTCAATTATTAGAGGGCTCTTACTAACATTAAGTAGATAGGGGTCCAAGCTTCCTAAATAGACCCCATGAGGTATGGGGAAGTCCCACAAAATGGTCCATTCTCCTATATGCTGCAAGACCTTTAACTATCAACAGCAGATATTCGTGTAAGTAAAACACTTGTTTTTAAGTAGCTGAACCTGGAACCTTCTCCATTTTATATACAAACACAAAGTACTTTTGGCATATTTTTACTTTATAATACATTTTTCTTGAATATAACTGAGACAGGATAAGAAGCAGCTAGGAAAATTCCTTGGCAAGTGGAATGGGGAAACTGAGACACCTGATTCAAACTGGCCTCATCCAGCAAGCTGACTCACCTGCCACTTCCCTTGCATGACCACTCCCTGAAGCTCTAAGTGCTGAGGACAATGAGGTTCTGATCAGCATCACATAATCTTAGGAACAAAGCCTTGAGTTTACTGACCACAGAGTTTTGGTCAAACTAGAGATAACATCTAGGCCTCCCATTGTGTTTCAGCTCCAGGCCCAGAAAAGCATCAAAACCATGACTGGCCTCAGGACCAGATGCAATGGCCAATGACCCCCTACCCTAGAACCGACCAATCAGTAGAGACTGCACCATGAATGGGCACACCTGGAAGGCTGATGACTATTCTATTGAGATCCTCCCCTGAGACTTTCCCCAAAATTCCCACCTTTAGAGAAAGATAAAAACCCTCAAGACAAAGGGCCCAGTTCATGCTCTCCCTGGAGCATGCCCACTCCTGTCCCCCCTTCTTTCCTCAGGCATGTATCTTCATTTTCTTTCTCCTAAGCATTAAAGGTTCTCAGGAGACTTACAACCAGGGAATCAGTGGGCACAGCACCTCGTCCTGGGTTGACCCCCTGAACATGTCTCCAAGGGCCCTTCTTGTGCCTCTGTAACTTGTTCCCTGAGTCCACACAGCTCAGCTGGCTCACTTCTGCCTGTGTGACTTTCCTTCTAAAAGGCCAAGGCAGCTCTCTGAGCAGCCTGCTCGACTCTTCTAGAGTGTACTTTCACTTTGCTTGCTAAATAAACTTTCCTTAGTTCTGGAGTTCTTGGCTCTAAATTCTTTTTTTGCCAAACTCAAGAACTGAGAGAAGACATTGCCATGAACATAACTGCTGAAAAAATTGAAGAAAGACTGAATTTTATTTTGCTCAAACTTTAGCCAGAGTTGGCCACCAAGGGCATAAATTGAAGCACCAATACAATGTACTTTTTTTGGTTTGCATTTACAGTTGTCACATTTGTAATGCTTTTCTGTATTAAGCCATATCTACTTTTATGATGTCCTCTAATGTCATGAGTAAATTTTAATATATTGAAATATCTGTTATTCATTATACATTATATTCCTTTCTTTTCTTCTTTGTATTCTAACTAGAGTACTGAGCGCAGGTATATGATTGATGCCTTTCATTTTGGTGTATTGAAGAGGTATTGTAAAATATTTGTTAAATTAAGGGGCAGCTGGTCTAACAGCATTGAAACTCACTACCCAAAATGATTTATCCCCCAGTTACCTCTTTGATTTCATCACTTACAACATCTTGCTTTGTTTCTTTCGTGACAGAGTTATTTCATATTGCAACAAAGCAAACTAGCTTTCCTTGTCATTCATGTCTTGGCTTAACTAACATGGCTTAAAAACAAATATATTTTAAATAAATCCCACCCCTCATCCTTTCCTTGTTACTTCATATCCCATGGCCCTGTTTTATTTTCTTCATATCAATATCAGAAATTCTTATTTAAATTATTTTTTACATGTCTCCCACAAAATATAAATTTGATAAGGGCAGGAACCTCAGCTACCTTGTGCAATGATGATTCCTCTACCCAGAATGGTTTTTGCCATCCAGTAAATGCTCCTTAAACATGCTGAGTAAATGAAAGCACCATTTGTTAGTCAAATATTTTAATGGCAACATCTTGCAAGGCACTGGAGAGACAAGTAAAACCACATGCTGTGGTTGCTCTCAGGGGTTAACAGTCTTGTTGGAAAGCTCTTAAATTATTTTCAAAGCACCATATGAATCATCTGGGGATTTTGTTAAAATGCAGCTTCTGCTTCAGTGGGTCACGGAAGGACCTGAAATTGTGCAGTTCTAACAAGCTCCTAGGTGACACCAGTACTGCTGGTCCCTGGGCCACACTTTGAGTAACATTATAGGTTGTGAGATGACTAGCTAAAATGGATGCAAGAAATTCTGAGCACTAGTGAGAGGAAGCCTCACTAGATGGCTGCTCATACAGGCCAGGCTGGTGAAGAAAGGAGTTCAGTTTGGCCAGAGCAGAGAGCTGGAGGGGATAAGGAGCAGGAGGTGATGCTGGAGGAGTAGACATGGAACAGGTCAACAAGGATTGATTTCCTGTGCTATGCTAGGAACTTTGACTCCTTCACCTTATTTCACAAAATGTTCCAGTTTCCTAGATCTTAAGGGAAAAAACCTTTTATCTTTTTATTCTAGTTACATCCTTCTAGGTCATAGTCCTTTCTCCTTCCTCATTTACTGCCCGACTACATAAAATAATCCACATCTGCTGTTGCCATGCACTCACACTTTGCATTCATTCAACTCCTTAAAATCTGGCTGCTACTCCCCATCACAACCAAACTGCTCTCTAGGGGTTATCGTGGATCTTCCATTCCCCGTTGTACAGTCCTCATCCCGCTTGCCTGACTGTTACCCACCATGCCCCTGACACCCCTCGGGCAATCCTGCTCTGAGCTCTCCTCCAGCTCTCCATCCTATGGTTCCCTACACCCCTCCAGTCCCCAGTGGCTCCAGTTCCCCAGGTCTTTTCTTCCACAGAGATAACTGTGCATCTGTACCACAACCCCTGTTCCAAATTTGCAATAAAATTTTCTGCTAGCATTAATAATTCTCCAATTTTGTTTTGGAGAAGGGCAGGAAAGTTGTTTATCAGAATCACCTCTGGACTCCTCCCTCCCAAAATTATATCCTCCCTTCAAAATTAATAACTTTGGAGGGACTGTGGGCATAATTAGAAAAGTAACTCTTTTTCCTTCAAGATTCTTATGTCTCCCCTAAAAGCCCAAGTGATAATATTCGGTGACACAGGGATGGCCATAAGTATGTTCTCTAAGGATGAAAAAAGAGTCTACAGAGAATCTTAATATGCTCTCTTGAGAACCAATGACTTGATAGGTGGTCTTCTCATGTCTCAAAATGAACATGGCTAAAATTAGTATCTTCCAAACCTTCTTCTCATATTTTCTCTCTCCATTAAAACCTTGGTTGACTCTCTTCCGCGCAACTCTTATATCCAACAAGATACTAAATCCTACTGCTCATCCTCTGTTTTGTGTCTTATCCTTTCTTCCTTCCATTCCTATGGCCGCTCCCATATTTTAGGTCCTAATTACTTTCTGTCTAAACACTGATTACCCTTGGAATTCCAATCCAATCAAATCTAAAAGAAGCCAAATAATAGAAATACATTTTCTCATTCAGAAACATAGTTCTTAAAGCAAACTCCAAGTTTGTAAGCTAGGAGAGAAAGACCAGTATATTTTGGCTAATAACCAGCTTTGTGCAAAGCATTTCAGACCACTTATATCAAGGCTGGAAATTAGAACTCTTCAGTTATTCCTCCTTTAAAATACAAAACTATGGAGAATTTCAGATTTTAATGTAGAATTCTAAACTTTAAACAGTTATATTTTAGACTTTAATCCCTTGATTCTTTTTCATAGAGTACAAATTAATGGCTTTTCATAAATATGATTTATTCAGCTAGATAATAACTTTCAAATTCACAAGGAATTTCTGCTCAAAACAAATGGGGTATAGACACAGGTTCTTAAGTAGGTTACTGGGACACCTTGGTACCTGAATAACTGATGGAATGATGCCAGGTGACAAGCAGCCTCTTCCTATTTGCTTAAGAATCTCTAGATTCTGCATTAGAACATTATGAAACCACAGAAATCTATATCTACAAACTTAGAAATTCAAAATACTTTTATGTTTAAAATGCTCCTTAAATGTACCACTTTGTATTTTATTGTTGTGAAAAGTTAAAAAACCCACAGAATTTAAAATGCATATTGTAAAAAACCAATCCACTTTAACATTCAGCATTAACATCTGGATTGAATTTATGACTAAAGTCTGTCAGCCAAAGGCATAAGAAACAAGGTGTAATTTTAAAAGATAATCTAGAAAATAAAGATAATAAATAATAATAAAAAAGAGAATAACAGAAGGCAAAGGCCATAACTATACTGTCAAAATGTAGCAAACACTTCAGAAAACATTCATTTTATTTGGTTTTGGTCCCATCCAATTATGAAAGAGACTTTTGTTACAAGTATTGTGCCAAACACATAGGAAATATGAACCAAGTCCCCTGGCTGGCTGACTCGGTTGGAATGTCGTCCTGTACACCAAAAGGTTATGGGTTCAATTTACCAGTCAGGGCACATACCTAGGCTGTAGGTTTGCTCCTGGATGGAACACATATAGGAGGCAACCTATTGTTGCTTCACTGTCTGACTCTCTGTCTCTCTTTCTCTCTCTAAAAATATCAATAAATGTATCTTTAGGTAAGGATTAAAAAATATGAACAAAGTCTAATAATAAGCTGATGTGTTGACTAAGGATTCTCATATCAGCAAACTTTCAGTAGCAAGAACATTTACTCCACTCCCTTGCAGATATTTGCTTAAAGGGTTATTTAGTTTATTTGTCTATACAGAATGTACCTGTTATATAGACTTAATATATATATTTTCATACACAGAATCAATATCCTTATTTTTCCATTAAAAAATAATTTTACTCAAGAAAGCAATGTACCCAGCTAAAAACTAATGTCTCTGGCTTTCTTTACAAGTAAGTGTGGCCTGTGGCTAAAATTCTGGCCAATAAATGTAAGTAGTATGTTGGGGTGGGATTCTGGGGAAATGCCTTAACAGGTGACAGAAACTGAGAGACATTTTAAATATACAAATGTACACAGAAAAAAGTGATAAAGACAATAAATATTTACTCTTGGGATACAGTAACTCTAAAAAGACATGGCCAGGATAGCATGAACATATATTTAATGTAGAATTATGACCTGGGAGTCAGTAGACTAAGTAACAAAGTTGGAGACTTTTGCTGGAAATTTTATTTCCTGCAAAATAGTAACATAAAACAAATGAATAGAAATATGCATTTACTAAGTTTACTGTAAGGTTTTATTTTTAAAAAATACGTATGTTGAAATGATTCCTTTTACTCCCCGAACTCTCTAAAAAAGGTGGTCCCTTTGAGCTCTTTTCAAATAATTACTACAAAAAAAAAAGAAAGAAAAAAGAGGAATCAGTTGACTTTTAGAGGCCCAAGTAGATAACAAGTCAACTAAAATTCAAGCAAATGGACAGAACTTTTTCCTAGGCAACAATCTTACCATCCTATTTTACTTCAGTAGCCCATTTAACCTAAATCAATCAACTACCCCCAAGTACCATTGGGTACTACCAAAATCTGAAGAAAAACCCAGAGCAGATAGGAACCTTTAATGATATAAATGGAATCCCACTGTCTTTTTTCAAAGAATGGGAGATAAAAAATGAACTCTTCATCATATGCCATATTTTGATTTTTGTGCAAGTCAGAAGTTAATCACTCATTAAGAAAACAGCAAATGAGTGATAGCTGCTCCGCAGTCTGTATATTCAGAGAGGCTTCATTTTCAGTTTAGAAGAGCAGCTCAATGATACATAATCTTCTTCTCTCCCTTATATATGTCTAGAATTCATTGTCAAATGCCTAAGATCTAAATCAAAATAAGGTCATGAATCTATGCCATTTTTATTAGAGAATCTTTTTAAGATTCAATTGGCAACCATGATTATTTGTCAAGTTTTCTTATGCTTTCCAGTAAAATACAATGTTGTACTGGAAAACAAGCAACCAAACACACACACACTAAGAGTCTGAGCTGGTTGAGAACTACAGGTCATTTTATTTTATTTAGTTTTTAGTTTCTTTTTTTTTAATCATCACCTAAGGATACATTTTTATTGCTTTTGGAGAGAAAGGTGGAAGGGAGGGGGGAGGGGAGAGGTAGGGAATGGGGGAGGAGACAGAGAGACAGACAGACATGAATCAGTTGCCTCCTGCCTCCCGTGTGTGCCTGATGGGAGGTGGAACCTGCAACCCAGGTGTGTTCCCTGACCAGAGACCAAACCTGCAACTTCTTGGTGTACAGGAAGATGCTCCAACCAACGGAGCCAGCTGAGCCACCTGGCCAGGGCCAGGCAATTTTAAAATTAAAATTCATTGCTTGCTGCTAACCCAATTTCTTTTAGGTCCAAAAAAATCTTTCGGACTGACTAGGAATGCACATTTAATTCCCTTAAATAAGCTGATAACTTTAAAATGGTAACTTAAATACAACAGAAGATTAAACAAAACTTGTGTGGAGATAGGAATAAAAATATTCCACCATTTCATCTATTTCAAGTACTGTTAAGCCACTTAAAGTGTGTGCAAATGGAAATAGGCAACAGTAGATTTGTTAAATATTACCTTTTTAACAAACCAAATAATTAGAGTAAAATGGAAAAGAAGACAACGTAATGATAAAATTCTTATTAGCCATTAGCTTCAAAATTTTCTAGCAATGCTCCTTTTACAGATTACTAGTAAAAATCATGATAGATTTTTTCATTTGCTATATTTCAATGAAATGACTTTCAAACTTTTACAGTGGAGAAACCTGGCAGGTACCACCTCAATAAAGCAATTAAAATTACCATCACTAATAATAGGACAGATAGACATCATGAGACTTATGCTATAATGGACATTATTGAGACAATTGGCAAAATTTGAATAAGGTCTGTAGATTTGTTAAAAAGCATTGTGTCAGTGTTAATTTCCTGAATGTCCTTGTTTTTAGAAAATACACATCTAAGTATATCTCCATAAAGAAAAAATTACCATGTCTGCACCTTCCAAACGGTTCAGGAAACCCGCCCCCACCAAAAACATATAGATAGATAAAGCAAATGTAGTAAAATGATAACATTTGTGGAATCTGCGTGAAGAGTATAGGGAAATTCTTTATACTTTTAACTTATTCTTACAACTTTTATCTTTGTTTATTTTTAAATTGACTTTAGAGAGAGAAGGGGGGAGAGAAATGGGGTAATGGACAGAGAGAGAGTTGAGAGAGAGAGAGAGAAACATCATTTTGTTGTTCCACTTATTTATGCATTCATTGTTTGATTCTCATATGTGGCATTCATTGTTTGATTCTCATATGTGCCCTGACCAGGAATTGAACCCACAACCTTGATGTATTGGGACAATGCTCTAACCAACTGAGCTAGCTGGCCAGGGACATACTATAACATTTTTAGAGTAAATTATTCTTATAACTTTTCTATAAGTATAAAATAATTTCAAAACAAAAGTTAAAACAATTAAAAATAATAAAAGGTAAACAAACTAATAAAGCATTAGTGTATAAACATTTAAGAAAAAGAGACAACTCAAGAGCAAATTATAGATGTTCTTGATGAGTGCAATTTTGGTTTAATTATTCTTGTGCTTAAAGTATCATTGCTGCCTTTCATCCAAGGATCTTGGGAGTACTTGACAAACACACTTTATAAATGAAAAAGGAAACATGTAGAAAAGCTCCCAAAATGTGGCAAGTTGATTCTAGTAAGGAAATAAGGAAAATTTGAGTTTTAATTGATAACATAGTATTAAGAGTAACCATTTACCTTGCTCTATTGTAAATCACTGGTTCATTTTCTTCCTGCACAGTTGTCAGCATATCCAAGTCATGGAATATTTTCTGCATATAGTCCAAATATTTAGATCCTGAAGCTCTTTCAACTATGGCTGCCAGTAGGGTATAGCCAAAAGTTGAATATAAAAACTGACTACCTTGAGACATCATTGCAGGGAAAAAAAAAAAGAAAATGATTATTATTTAAAAACATGTAAAATATTTTCCCACTGAAAATTGGTATAGACCTTAAAATTGGAATATTTTACTTTAGCATTTATAAAACATCATGGATAATATATTAAACTTACTCAGCTTTGTAATGGCCCTGCTTATTCCATGCCTCTAACACAACAAAACGATGATCAGTATACTTAAAATTTCACATGAATCTACTTCGTTCTATGATAATAAAATAGACAAATAATCCTACCTCAAACATAACAAATATCCTACAAACTGGCAACAAAATAGGAAGGGGAAGAATAGTAAATTTGGATTCTTGAGTCAGCTGTCTTGTTCCGAATATACTCACTCCCCATTATTTAAGGCATAAATAGTTGTACAAGTTACTTTAATAAAACATATGTAGATATTAAAACTTTTTTTTGAATATATATTACAATACAAATAAATATTCAAATATATATATTGTTTCAAATATTAACTTCTTCTCATTTTAGATTCTGGAAACATACTAAAAATGCATGAGAACCTTATTTTTAAAGACAAAATTCACAATTATATATTCATGTTTTTGCTGTTATTAATTATACCTATATAATACTTACTCATGGTAAAAACATCTTTTAAAATGAAAATGGAATAAAAGAAATGTATGGTAAGTTTGAAGATATTAAGTGGTTTCAGTAAACATCATACAAAAAGGTATACAAAAACAAAAAGTTATTTTTATAAATTAGCTTTTTTGGAATTAAAATTAAGTTGATGAACACTAATTTCTTTAAGGATAAAGACAAAGTAAGTTGAGCAATTTAAATTCTAACTAAATATTAAAATACTAGCAATAGTTTATCATGTCCACTTTGGTCCAAATTTGTTTGGACCATTTAGAATCCACTAAATGACTGAGTAGCCTCCATGAGGCTAAACCTAAACAACTAGCTGTCTGGATGCTAGGCAGGAATTATGTGTTAAGTTCTTAACTACTGTTAAGAAATGCAGACAAGCCCTGGATGGTGTGCCTCAGTTGGTTGGAGCTCACCAGTATACCAAAGGGTCATGGGTTCAATTTCTAGTCAGGGCACAAACCCAGGTTGCAGGGTTCAATTCCCATTTGGAGCACATATAAGAAGGCAGTCAATCAATGTTTCTCTTTCTCTCCCTCTCTTTCTGAAAGCAACAAAAAGCTAAATATCCTCCAGTGAGGGACAAAAAGAAAGAAAAGAAATGCAGACAGAAGGTAAGCACTGGACTAATAAAATCTGTGCCACAATCGCCTACCACATCGAAAGCATTCAGGATGGTATTTTGGATTTTCTAAAAATTAACGCTTCAATAATGATGACTTTGTTAAAAGAAGAAATTAACACTCACCAGGTTTAAAGAACAAAGGGTCGTTTTTAAATAATCTTAGGGATTCAATTGAATTTTCAAACTTTTCTTTCAAATATAATTCACCTTGCTCAAAATCATTTTTTTTCTTGACAGGTTTGGAATTCCGGCCTTTGGCTTCATCCTGCTCTATCTTAGCTTTAGCAAAGTCATTCCTTTCATTACTTTTGCCTCCTTTTTCTTTCAGCTCTTTCTCTTGGTCAGATTCTATCTCTTTCATCGCTTTCAAGGCTTTGTAAGCTTTCTCTTCTTTCACCTTTTTCATGTCCTTTTCATAATGGCGAATTCCACTTAAATGGGAAATCAATAATCTTGTTGTGACAGAAACCTAATTGTAAAAACATGAGAATTAATTGCATTATTAAACTATAACAAAAACTATCCTAAGAATAATACCTCAGTAATAGTTTCCATTTTAAACTGCTGTCGGAAAAATACGTAATGTACAAATCTTTAGCCTCGAATTTCAGGAAATACCCACTTGGTTATCATCTGGATTTTTAAAAAATTAACAATAATTAAAAACAAACCACAGAGCCCTGGCTGGTTAGCTCATTTGGTTATAGTACTGTCCCCATATGCCAAGGTTGTGGGTTAGATCCCAGTCAGGGCACATAAAAGAAGCAAACAAGGAGTGCGTAAGTAAATGAATGACAAACCAGTGTTTCTCTCTCTCTTTTCCCCCTTCTTCTCTCTCTAAAGATCAATGAATTAAAAAAGAATTTAAAAGAAACCAAACTAAACCAAAAATCAAAAAATCCTATGCAACTTTTTAACTACTATTAAATGTGCCATTTGTCAAATGACCTGTTAGTTTCATTACCTTTTCACCTTCATATTCTTTTTCTGGGAATTCGGGAACATAATGCTGTACTGGAATATCAAGATCCAGTTTCCCTGCTTCCCACAATTTGGCAAGAGCAACCATGGTAAGGCTTTTGCTGATACTGGCAATTCTCATAACTGTCTCTGGTTTGCATGGTACACGGTTTTCCACATCGGCATAACCTAAACCTTTGGGGGAAAAAAGCAAAAAATCATTACTAATTAGCTTCGTGGCCAAAGTAGTCTTGAAAAACTGAAATAAAACTATCTTAAAATATCCTATGTATTCATCTAAAGAAAAGATATTCCATTTTTTTAAAAAAAAGATTTTATTCATTTATTTATTTATAGAGCTACAGGAAGGGAGGGAGAAAGAGAGGGAGAGAAACATCCATTGGCTGATTGGCTGCCTGTCCTGTGCCCCCAACAGGGAACTGACCGCAACTCAGGTGTGTGCCCTGACCAGGAATTGAACCCATGGCTTTTCGCTTTGCAGGGCTGACACTCAACCAACTGAGCCATGCCAGTCAGAGCAATATTCCACTTTTACAAGCTAATGAAAACTGAACGTGTGAGGGATGAGTGTCTTGACACTGAGCACAGTAAGTCTAACAATCTAACCTTGTGACTGAACCCGATTGTACTTTGGGTGCAACAGTAGTTTTCTGCCTGATTCAAATACTAATTTTTCTTAGTTTACCTAATAATTTGGTTATTCCACATTTTAAATAAATTACTACATATCCTTTAAAGAAAACATCATTGTTTTTCTTCAGATTATGTTTATTCCTGATTTTTGAGTGATTCTCCACTTAATTCCTTAAAATAGCCTCCAGTAAAAACAAATGTGAAGAGTTCCTACAAACCCAAACTAGCTAACTGTCAATTCAATTCAGCTGCAAGTCAGAAGGAAAACAATGTTCTATCCATTTAAAGCTCCTACAAAAATTCTTAAGTTTGGTTTTATCTTTTGGACAGGCTGAAAGTGGAAATCTAAGAAATTTAAGGAACTGAGATCTGAAAAGAAAGACATGCAATGATTGTTTTTAAACTGTAAAGGGATTATGCTATAATATTCACATAAAATCAAAGCCTTCACCCATAAAGCTGACATCTGTATAAATTCGGTTACAATATTTTTCATAAACTAGGTATATTGATTAGGCTTTACTTATACTTGGGGGGAGAATCATTTTTCTTTAAATTCAGTTCCCCACTGCCCCCCATAATAAGTAGTTATGGGGCATTTAAATAAGTACTACTTTATTTAAATGATGTCTGAAACAACATTTCCTGAAAGTATTTTTCCTCAAAACCTAGGATGACCAGTTGGTCCAATTCGTGTGGAATGACGAAGTAAATCAAGTTATAAAATATTATTTGATAAAAATATCATAAAATGATCAGAATCCCCAAAGCTTCTAGCTTTTTGTTTCAAAAAATTGTTGCCACTTCTGCGCACTCAAAAAAGTAATGAAGTAGATAGTAGACTCGGTAAGGTCAAGAATCGTGTACCTATTACCGAATAGGCGACTCAATAAGTGGTTGACTGAATTAAAAAGAAAAACAAAATTCGGACGTTTTATCTACTCATAAGGGTTATCTACAAATATGCAGCTAACAGACTGTTCTATATACAACAGAACAATTAATCCAGTCTTTAAAGAAGAGTGGGCAGAGAAACAAGCCACTTTTAAGACTCCAACTTATTCATTAGACATAATTTAAATCTTATTGATAGAAATTGGGTACTTTATTCTATTAGATACATTTTCAGCAACATGGATACTTTTATGTAAACTGAACAGCATTTCATGAGATTTCACGCCAAGCAGTAAAACATCAAGATCTCGTTTACCAACCGGCACAAAACAAGCTACTAAATAACACTTTCCTGGGCCTACCTTCGGACCAGATTTCTTTTCCATCTACAGAGACTCCAATCACTATGCCGGGCGCGCCCACCTCATCCTAAGAGCGAAGGGGAAGGGAAAGGACAGTTCAGACTCGCGGCGACACTTCGCACATCCACCAGCGCTCGCTCAAGGGTGAGCTCCAGGCCCCGCCCCGACACGCCCCCTATCTGGGCTCCGCCCACCCCGGCTGCCTCCCGCCCGGGCGCTCCTTGGGTGAGGGGCGTGCCAGGTTGGCACCCAGAGTGGGAAGGGGCGGTCCCCAAGGCGGGCGGTGACCTCCACCCCGATTTGGGCAACCCCCCAGGAGCGTGTGACCGTGGCCGGACGGCCGGAAAACGGGAAGTCTTTCTCGGAAGCTGACCGTGGGCATCCCCTAGCCCTGATTGGAGTCAGCTCGGCACGGGCAGTTGCCCACCGAGGGGTCCCATTCCGGGGTTGGGGCGCGGGGTTCCCGACCGCTTACGACCCTCGTCGCCGTACCTTGATCCTGTGCAGCAGGTCACGGCTGCTGTCAATGGCTCTGGCGTAAAGCTTGGAGGTGGGCGGCGTCGGGGTCTGCGGAGACCAAGGGGCGAGGGGCTGCTCTTTTGACGGCGACAGCGGTGGCGTCTCCATCTGAGGCGACACCTCGGGGTCCGGGGCCGTCGGGGATGGCGTGGGGGCTGCGCCCCTCAGCCCGCCGGCCAGCTTCACTCCGAGCGCCAGCCCTAGCCCTAGCCCGAGGCCCCCGACCCAGCCGGGGCCCAGCGGCGGCAGCCGAGCGCGAAAGTGGGCTGCGCGGCGCCCGCAGCTCCAGGCCAAGCCCCCGGGGGTCGCGGCTCCGGTCGTCACGGCGGACGGGAGCCGGTACATGGCGTCTCAAGGGAGACGGCAGCCTCGAAGTTCGCTCTGGCGGGGCCAGCGGCAGAAGCACTGGGCTGAGAGGGGAAGGGAAGGGAAGGGAGTGGAGGGGGCGGCGACCGCGCTCAGGCCCTAGCAGTCGACGCCGGATGGCCCGAGCGCCGATCGCATCGAACCCTTCCTCTCCTTCCCCGCCCTGGCGTGCCTCTGGATTATTTCTGCCACTCTTTCCCCTCGGATCAAGTGTTACCTCCTCAGAGAAGCCTTCCTGCTCCCTGGGAGAACTCCTTTGGGAGTTCTAGCCACACCTTGGCCTCCAGCGCGCACACCTCCTTAAAAGCACCTGACACTTCGTTTCGTTGAACTGACCTGATTTCTTGCCAGACTGTGACCTCTCTGGATCCCCCGCTCCTGGAACAGCGCCTGGCATCCCCTTTTCTCTCTGAACCCTCTTTTCTCTCTCTTGCCACCTCTTTTCTCTCTCTTGTCTCATTTCAGCTCAAAAGGCTCTTGTAAAAGTCTCTTATTTCCAGAGGTCCAGCTCCACACCACATCAAACATATTAAGTTATATACAGGTCTTAAATTAAATTTTTTTGTTATTGTAAGGAAAGGTTTTTTAAAAATTTGCACTTGAAAATTTTTAATCCAAAATAATTCATGTAATTTACAGTTAAGCCATAATTTCTGGCATGTCTAGATGATCAGATATTCTTGTGCAATAACAAATCTAACCTCAAATTGCTACAAAATCTAAAAGCTGTATAATCCTAATTGAACAAGTAAAGGCATAATGTTAATTTTGAAGATAATTAAATGTCCACTCCAATTTTACAATTTTCTCTCTATACTTTGGTATACACACATACACACACATTCCTGAAAAACTTTTGAAAGCTTATTGGTCTTAACTATAGGGGCAATGTACCCAATATGTAAAATTATCTGGTCTTTTCTTGCGGGTGGAGTATACAGAGTTCACAGATTTGAATAGATAAGCTGTTGTGCCGGGGGCGGGGGGGAGAGATAAACGTCTTCAGCTAACAATTGTTAATTGGAGGAAAAGGCAATAATGGTAACCACATATAGGCAGAAAATACTGGGGCTAAATGATAATAAGGTGCGGGGGCTGCTCACGAAGCCCACACCCCATGAAGTCAGGGTATGCCAGGACCCAGAGGGTTCGGCGACGGGACTCACAGAAGTCTCCGGAGCGCCACCTGCAGGTAGAGTGGAGAGGTGCACTCTGTCAAGACGGTATTGGAGATTTCCTGTCACTCAAGCGTATGATAGTGAGAGAAAAGAATAAAAGAGAAAAATGTGAATGACGGCCAGTGGTGGTTACAATAAGTGCTGACTTTATCATTATTTTAACCAACAAGTCATGTATATGTGCATTCCTTTGTACCTCTCGGAACAGAAATGGAACAGAAACAGAGGAATATAGAGAGCAAAAGCCAAGGTCTGGATGGACTTCCACCAGCTGAGAAGCAGGTAGAGGTCACCCAAAGTGTGGCTTCGGTGAAAGTAACAGAGAGTAAATATTCTCCATGCAAACTGAGGGCCTAGGAGGCAACCTGACCAAGCAGCTAGCAGACTTCTTGGCAAGATCTTTACTACCACCATGAGGCAGGAGCCCAGAGCTCCGATAATTTAGCTGGCTTTGGACTGGGAGCCATAAAAACCAGATGAAAGAAAAGTAAATCACTAGACTAGAAGAAGAATGAGAAGACAGAAAGAGCAAGGAAAAGGAGATGAAGAAAATGAAAGAAGGAAAAAATTTTCTACTGAAAATAAACCTACAAATGAAATTTCTAAAACAGGAAGGAAAATATTTCTAAGAAAGACTGGCAACAAAATCAATAATCAAAAAGTGAAATCACCTTAGACAAAACAAAGCAGAACAATCTACAGGAAAAGCGTTGTGGGGGGGCGGTGGAGAAGCCATTTCCCAGCTTAAAAAAAAATAAAAATAAATGAGTTGATTGAAAACAAATATATTTTTTAAAGATTTTATTTATTCATTTTTAGAGAGAGGGGTAGAGAAGGACAAAGAGAGGGAGAGAAATATCAATGTGTGGTTGCCTCTCACGTGCCCTGTAGTGGGGACCTGGCCTGCAACCCAGGCATGTGCCCTGACTGGGAATCTAACTGGTGACCTTTGGTTCACAGCCCATGCTCAATCCACTGAGCTACACCAGCCAGGGCAGAAAACAAATACTTTTTAAAAACAATGAGATACCACTACACACCTGATAGAAAAGTCAAAATCCAAAATAAAACAACAACACCAAGTGCTAGTGAGGGTATGGAGCAACAGGAGCTCTCATCTGCTGGTGGGAATGCAAAATGGTATGGCCACTCTGGAATACAGTTTAGTGATTTCTTATAAAACGAAACATACTCTTACCATTGATCCAGCAGTCATGTTCTTTGGTACTTATTTACCTGAAAGGAGCTGAAAACATATGTCCACACAGAAACCTGTGTATGGGTGTTTACAGAAGCTTTGCCCATAATTGCCAAAAGTTGGAAGCAACTAGGAGGTCCTTTAGTAGGTAAAAGATATGTAAACTGTGGTACATTCAGATAAAGGAATGTTATTTGGCAGTAAAAAGAAATGAGCTATCAAGCCATGAAAAGACATGAGAGAGACTTTAATGCATATTGCTAAGTGAAAGAAGCCAACCTGAAAAGGCTACATACTGTGTGATTCCAACTACCTTTATGACATTTTGGAACAGGCATAACTATAGGGACAACAAAAAAAATAAGTGGTTGCCAGAGGTTAGAGGGTAGGGAAGGATGAATAGTCAGAAAACAAGATTTTTAGAGCAGTGCGACTGCTTTGTCTGATACTAATGAAACCTACATGACATTGTCCATTTGTTCAGACCCACAGAATGTACAACACCAAGAGTGAATCCTAAGGGAAACTATGGACATTGGGTGACAATGATGTGTCAATTTAAGTCCATTAATTGTATGTAACAAATGTATTACTCGAGTGTGGGAGGTCATAATGGGGAAGGCTGTGCATGGGCATGGGCCAGGGGTATATGGGAAATCTCTGTACCTTCTGCTCAATATTGCTGTAAATCTTCAGCAGTTCTAGAAAATAATCTATTTTTTTAATGTAGGGTACAAATGAAATAGTGATGAGTACTGGTGGAGTTCAAATCACTACTCTGGTTCTGACTGTGAAAAAACACCAGACAAACCTTGTCATCTTCAGAATGTTTTCATGTCTTTTCCTGAATGTGATTATGGCACAATTTTCAAAGCCCAACTCAAGTGCTGCCTCCTGCATGGAGCCATCTTTGATCGATATCAATCCTAAATGTTCTCTCCTCTTTCCTGTTCTTTTGTTTTCTAATTATTGTCAGTGTTGTCTATTCTGATTTAGATTGCAAATCATTGAAGGCATAACTTTGTCTTACACATGTGTGTGTTCTCAAATGTTTTTAAAAAAATTATTGATGATAGAGAAAGAGAGAGAGATTTCGTTATTCCATTTATGTATGTATTCGTTGGCCAACGGGAGACTGAAACCTCAATTTTGGTGTAATGGGATGATGCTTTAACCAAAACCAGGCTGGGCACATGTATGTGTTCTTCATGAGTTCGAATTTGGGTGGTGAATTCTAAACCTCAGTTTCTTCATCTGTAGGTTAGGGCTAATAATGACATTGAAATTTTGTTGTGAAGAGTAAGTGTACTTCAACCTGTAAAAAGATAAAATATAAACTCAGGGAAGAGACTGGCTCCTTAGGAGTAGAGATTAGAACTGTTTATTTCACTTTAATAATATTTTCAGTTAAAAAAAAAGGTCTCAGCTACAGGTCCCAAAGGAGGAGGTCCCTAGTTTTTTTCCTGTTACACGTAAACTAATCTTCCAGTTTATACTTGCACAGTTTTTCTTCCTCCCCACATCTCTTCCCTTCAACTTGTCAACTTAATTGTCTGGCCACCGCCCTAGTGATTAAAGATGAAATAGGAATTTAATTCTTGTCATCTGAAGAGCCAGCTGATGCCTCCCCTGGAATTGGGACTGATGGAAAGTTAGCAGCCGTCTTGAAATGTCAGAAAGACTGTTTTAAAGGAGGTGATCACGTCATACATGAGCACATTCTCACTGTAGCAATGGGAATTCTAAGCTCTCGGGGACCCGGGCCAAACCCTGCAGCCCTTCCATGTCTCAGCTCTGCAAATCAGCGGGGAGCCTGAAACGCTGCTCTTAGCTCTGCTGCCGCAGCTGACCGTGCCTCCTGAACTAGCGGGGAGAGTGAGGTGGGCGTCACACTTCACTGATGAGCAACAGAGGGTCTTTCCGTCAGGCAGTTTCTCCTGTGGCCCTGATAACAACTAGCCCCAGATAAATGTGGCTCCTGGGGAAATGGGAAAGAATTGTTTTTGAGGTCCCAGAAGCAGAGAACGAGGTAACAGAATGCTGTAAGCGTCTGTTTTGGTCTCAGAGCTCTAAACAATTTTCCGCTGCAGATGTTAAAATATCCAGAATCCATGGAGAGCAGAACAGATGATATTATTCATCCTGCCTCTGCTGCTCTGAGAGCCTTCTGCAAATCACAGCCCTTGATGACTCGTGTGTGGAGCAACCCTGCCTATGCTCACAGGCTGCATTCAATTCATTTCAGCTTATAAAACCTTTTTACAGAGAGTCACTATGGGGACCGGTTTCTATGCTGGGGACATACAAAGATGAATAAGCACCAGCAAACACTCAGGAGCTCACAGCAGAGAAGACAGGTGGAGAAGCCCTGCAGTTGGTCAAGTACGCTCGTGCCCTGCTCAAGGGACAGTGGGCTGAAATTCAGCCTGTGCTCCTATTCCCAAGCTGTATGTCTGACTCTGGAGGAAGGGGTGCCTTTTTCTAATATGCACAGAGGAGCAATGTGCGCTCTTAGCAGCCCTGGACCGAGGGCCTACTTAGAACTCATTAATGCAAAAGCTTAAGTGCTGTAATAGAGGCAGATATCAACAGTGTGGGAAGGGAGGAGAGAGCAGGTGTGTCTCCCTAGTGTTGAGGCCAACAGAAAGAATGTTAGGAAGAAGTGAAAGATGTTTATTGAGCTCAAAGATATGCTCGCGTAGGCAAGCAGATGTTGCAAGTGGATAGCCATCTGACTGTTACTAAGGAAGAAAATTTTTTGCCCCTGAGTTCATTCCAAACCCACCAATGATTTGCCTCGTTTGTTTGCCCGCGCGATTTCGAAGCCACCAATGATGGGTGACCCCTTTGTACTGCTGAGCCAATCGCTAACCGTCACATTCACTTCTGTGCCCACCTTGCTTGCTCGCGTCCATAAAAACCCTTAGTTGTGAGCGTTAGGCACGACTCTCATTTGCAGCTCTAAGGAGCACTGTGTCTCCGGACACGTTTGGAGAGTTCGCCCCTGCGCAGGTAAAACTTTGGCCAATAAAGTAACATCTTCGAAACCCTGAAAGTCTCCGACATTTGTTCTCGTGGTTGGTGGATGCAACATTTTGGAGGCCCCAGCGAGATCTCCCTTTTGGTGGAGTTTTGGTTCGGA
>PVKM010006240.1:0-44973 GCA_004027735.1 Carollia perspicillata
ACAGTGTAAGAATCAAGGAAACACAGTGAGTTTTTCATAGATACAGAAACACCAAGATTATTTGCATAACATAGCAGTGGCTGCCCTCTGAAAGGACTAGATATTGTTACAGAACTTGGCTGTGGATGGCAAAGGGACTGCTTGAATATCGAACTAATAAAACTGGGGGGTTGTTTAATCACCAGAGGCAAAGTAGATACAGTTATGAATGTGAGTGCAGAGCAAGAGCGACATCGAGGGGCCTTGTTCTACAGAAGGTTGTGCAGGTGTGCGTCTCCATCTCCACAGGACGACGCAGCCTGGGAAGCCAAAAAAGGTACTACTCAAGCTTCACAATGAAAATAAATGAAAGATGCATGGTCAGGAATCTGAGTCAGCCACAGTAATGAAATGCTAAGACCCCTTGCCCAATTTTTGGGCCAGAGTCAGTGTTCAAATGGGAAAGCTGTCGATCGAAGCAGGGTCTGGGTTCCCATGAGAAACACTACGTCACCGTGTCAAATATGTTATTATCCAACATTTCAAGGATTTTTAGACAAAGGATCTAAGATGATAATGATACCCAGTAACCTGGAGCATCATCCTGGCCAACCACGTAGATGAAGTATTTGGGGGACATATAATTAATAGATTTCTTGCAGACATCCACCTCACAGTGGATGTCTGCAAAATACCCATGGACTTACCCAGTATCTATGTCACAGCTTGCAAAGGTATAATTAAACAGGCACATTCGATATTTGAAAAATTGCCTACATTGTTGTTTTCATATGTATAGTAAGAATTATTATTATGGTGATGGCCAAGTGGGTAGCTTAGCCAAGGTAGTGAGTCCAAAACAATTTTGCATCTCATGGAGGAAGAAGAAATTGGCACCACCCTTCATGACTTAAAGAGCTCTAAAAAAATCATATACTTTAGGGTGACAGTAAAATACCGTTACTCCTATTCTAACACCTGTTCCACTTACAGTATCTGTGCTTAAGTAGATTAAAATGGACTCAAGTACAAGGTATGCAGCCTTTGACCTGAGAAATGTGTTCTCTTTCATTCTTATCAGGCAGAAGGCTGGGAGACAGCTCAAATTCACATGGGATGAGTAACAGCAAATACTTCCAGTCTTGCTTCACAGGTATGCTATCTCTCTTGTCCTGTTTTATGTCATAGATTGAAGAGAACTGGGTTTTCTGGACTCCCTGTAGAATATTATATTGATTCATTCGGTGACATAATATTGATTGGAGCAGGTGTGCATGAATTGGAAAGCTCACTGGACCAGCTGAACAAAGGTGACATTTAGGTCACTGATATGTGAGCTCAGCATGAGGGTGCAAGACAAAAAGAGGTGCTGCAGCACCCCAGCTCAACGAAGAACGGCCCGAGAGGCAGCGATGAGAGGGAATCCAAGGACAGAACTGTAGGCAATGAACCTGCTCAGTCACTTCATAGTGAAAATAAGTCACCTAACTCTTCTTTATGGGTCTGGAAGGAGAAATAGTGAATAGTCCGTGCACTGGATCCCTCAAAGTTCATGTCCGTCAGAATGTGATTTGATTTGAAAATATGGTCTTTGCAAGAGTAACTAGTGAAGACGAGGTCATACTGAATTAGGGTGGTTCTTTTCCAGTGACTACAATTCCTTGTAAGAAGAGTAGAGGATATACACAGAGCGATGACACAGGCTCAAGGAAGAGCACCACCTGACACAGAAGCATCTCCAGGCCAAGGAGTGCCAAGGGTTGACAGCAGCCCCCAGAAGCCAGGAGAGAGGGACCAACTCTGCTGGCAGCTCGATGCCAGACTTGGGGCCTCCGGAACTGTGAAACCATACATTTCTGTTGTTTGAGGCCACCTGGCTTATGGTTACAGTAGCCCTAGGACACTGATACAACTGGCGACAAGGAAAACTGAAGAGGCACATGAAAAGATCAATGGGAAGGATCAAAACATTTCATTATTTTATATTTCATGTTAACACTTGCAAGGGAGCATCTGCTATATACAAGGGCCTTAAGAAGCCCAAAACGTGGTGAGTTGATGTCCGAGGGCCTCAGTGACAATTAATTTCCACAACATTTCCGGAACTGAACACTTCATTTGTTTATTGTATGAATAGTTTTATTGTTCTAGAATTAGATAACACACATGTCCACCCCAAGGAGACAGTATTAAAATTGCAAGTGCAAACCAAACTTGAGAATCAGATGTAAAATGTAAAAGCCTCTGGGAAGTGTAATAATATATTGCATTATTATTTATGTCTCTCACACACACTCTCTCTTACCCATGTACGCATACAATACAATCTGGGGAATGAGGCAGCACTGAGAAAAACTTCAGAGATATTTGGTGTCTATTATTCATGCAGCCATCCGAAGGTATGAGAGGCTTATGGCTGGAGCCCAGGTTCGCAGTCATTGTTTAGTCTACTAAGGTTCAAGTTACAATTAGCTTCCTTTCTCTTTCCATAGGCAAGCATGCCCTGTGCTTACAAACAGGCATTATGGTTCCATAAGTAAAAATAAATAAGTAAACAAATCCAATTAAAAAAAAACTGTATTGAAGAATACAAGGATGACATACGAATCACATGTAAAGAAATCACTACGGCTCCACGAGAAATTCTCTGATCAGATCGGGACTGGACAAGTGAGGCAGACCTTAAAGCTTTTATGATTGTAGAATGACTACAAGAACATGAGGTGAGGGACATGATGGCCAGGCTCAACATTTTCCTTCAAGGGAAATACGAAGTTCGTAAAGCTGGGCTTGCCCTGTTGAACTGGGTGAGCAGTGTCACCGCTTCAGGGGCTCGGTCCAAGCAACCAAAAGTAATTTCAAACTATATACATTTTACATGACAATTCCCTAAATCACCCATAATTAGGACCATACATGATTTTGAGTTTTTAGCCCTATATTATAATATGTATTTTTTACTGTATAACTCCCAGTGAAAAATAATGCAAAATTTAATTTTGCATTACACAACAGAGACTATAAAGCATGTATGTACGTATGTATGTGTGTATATGTATATATATTTTTTAATTCCTTACAAATTTAACAACGGCATTCTTTGAAGCTCATATAATTCAAATCCTTCACTTCTATTTTTAAGGTAATGAAATGGGAACATAACCCTCAGCAATACCCCCTAGCATCACACTCATTTTTACTTCAATAGACCATTTCCCTTCCACGAATCAGGTGTGATTCCATTTTGCTTTTTCATTCCATTGATATAAAACGTCTAACCTTCACATTTGTAGGGTTCTCCAAAGAAAATCAGAGTTCTCTGTTGTCAAAAGAGGGATAGGAAAATCTCAGAACACTCAAAGGTTAATACATTTCATTCTGTAATAATAACAACAAGTGCATAAGCACCAAGTGAGCAGGCAAAAGCCTGTGGACTAGGCTTACTTTGTATATTTATTATTTTAAATGATGTGAATTGCCACTTTCATTTATAAAAAAATATTGGATATAGGCTCTTTCATAGAATTCAGCCTAACACAGCAAGGTAGGTGAAGGAATCAAAAACTATTAACATCTTTGGTCTTCCATAGTAAGAAGAGAAAAACAATGGGTAAAGTGAACATAAAATAATCCAATCCCTCGTCTTCTGTCTACTGTTCTATAATCTTCTATCTTTGTGTGTGCCATTGTCGGGATGTTTCAAAAATGCTGAGGCTATCTATTTTCATTATTAAAAGACTTCTTATCTCTAAGTGATTCCGTGACTCCCCAGGAAAGATGGAGCCCTGCCTCGTTGCCTACCTTATCTTGGTAACATATCAGAACACCCTGATTATTTTGTAAAGCTACTCAGGCCCCCCACTGACCCCGATGCCCTAAACCATACTCCTTCCAACATTTCTACTCCATACTCATTTCCACAAGCTTTACATTACTTCTGAAAAATAAAACTGAGTGTGCTCTGCTATCTCAGTCAAATAGTTGATCGTTTCCTATTGTGCTTTCATTTAATTTATTCCATAACAAAATATTATGATAATGTTTTCGTGCCAGTGCATGATGTCAGTGTCTCAGAGAAGTGACACACGGTGATGTCATAAACTTTATCAGTTGGAATAAAACAGGTTGATTGTAGTTTGCAACTTAAAATTGGTTGGTTATTATAGTCCTTGGAAACGTGTGTAAAACTCCTTTCACACGTGCCTAATAATTCTAGAAAGATTAATCCAAGAGGGGGAAAATTACCTTCATCACGGGGCTACCAACAAAACAAGCAGAAGTGGATTAACGTAATTGCTTAATCAACAACATTCAGCCAAAAGTCTCCCAGTGTGTAGAATTAATCATCTTATTGTAAGATTCATTAAAAAGTAATGGGCATAGTGAGAACATTACACAGCTGGGAATAATTTTGTCCCATTAAAAATAAAAATAAATACACCCTGGAAAACACCATTTTGACAATATTTAGCTCCATGCCTTGTCTTAAAAACAAGGACTGTGTTCACTCGTGCAGTGCATAAGGACATCATCATATTTTCAGTGACATAAAGTGTGTGAATGACAAAGGGCCACAGGCCCGACCAAGTCCAGCAGCACCCTCAGCCCCTAAAAGGACCTCTTAGCTCTGGTTAATGGTCAGTAAAAGTGTGAAACCCTTTATTATCCTCCACTCTATAAGGATTATATTTTCAATATACTAGTTTATAACTTCTAGAACCTGAAGTCCAGTTAGCAGTTTATGAATTGGAAATTTAAAAATTATGTATGGAACCGATTTTCCAAGTATAATTAAATAGTTACAAATGAAGTACTATTCACTGGCGGGAGCATTAGCAATATAAGAAGGGGGTTGGTTGTTATATTCTTTACATGTAAACAATCGTAATTAAACTGCCATTAACTTTCTGAAGAATCAAGTCTGAAATCCTTCCTTGTGGATTTGCTTCTGGCATTTTCAAAGGTGAATCACTGTTTGGGGGTACAAAGAATAGCTGTGATTCAGCTTTAAATTGACAAAAACATTTGACTGCTCCAAAAAAAACATGATCTAGAGAGAAATGTGTCGTTTTATTACCTCTGGTGCTTGGTAAGTAGTCACTGGCTCTGAGGATCACTGGGTTTTGTTAGTCATTAGGTTTGGTCCCCTTGAGGACTATGGTTTTGAGAGTACAGCTGACACCAATGTGCACACTGATGACGAATCCCAAACCAGATCTTTAGACCCTGCGCTATAACTGACTATCGTTATCGGTATAGGACTTTAGAGGTATAGATAGTAGTAACAATAATAGCAGCAATAATTGCTATGTTTCGTAAGTATTTAGGTACCAGGCACTGAACTAGCTGAACTAAGAACCTTTTGCCTTTCTCTCTATTTTCATCCACATGCAACCTTTACAAAATTCTCCTCTTTGGTCCCCAATAATTCATCTTACACCCTCAGCTTACATACCCTGTTCAGCAAGACCAAAGCCTGGAATGTAGCCAAGAACCATCTTTTGTTCTTCAAATATTTCCCTGGAGCATTTCTCTCACCTCTGCCAAGTGGTTTATCAAATATTCCTCAACATAAAAGAGGGACAAAATTCTCCTGCTAAGGAAATAACATTTTTCCATATTGGTACATTATTAATGAGTCTAGAAGGTTCATTTGAATTGTACGGCAGTCGTCTCCAGCTCTAATTAGAATCACCTGAGAAACTTCAAAAACACGTTTTCCTGGGACCCCCTCCCAGACTGTCTGCTTCCGAGCCTCTCGGGGTAGACCAGAAGCCCTGGGTAAGTTCCATCCGTCTCAGGTGATTCTGGGGAGGAGCCACGTTGGGAAAACACTGAGCTGTGGAAATAGCTTTCTTATATACCCAAGGCCTTCCCTTTACCAGTATTTACCAAAATATCTTAAATGTGTTTATCTTTCAGTTCCAATAATTTCCTTGTATACCATAAAGTGACAGACACAAAATTTAAGATTAGAAACATTTTTTTTTCAGCATACCGAATATCCAGGCAGAGATAATTAAGGAAATACTTATCTAGTGTCTCCTCCTCCAAACCCATGCTGTGTCTCCATGGTAGAGCGTGTCAAATATTACAGAAGGCCCATGCTCATTCTCAAGCCACTGATAAGAAAATCATTTTATATTTAAAGCTATGAAGTAGCAGTTAAAATGAACTGTCCAATATAAAGGCTTTTTTGTGATTCCTGGTAAAATGGCTAATAACACAATGCTTTGATAACACTCTATAAAGTGTATTAAAGAACTTATATCATTTGTGTGAATATTGGTTCATAAAAAATTGGGGAAACATTTTGTTTAATCTAGAGTTCAAATGCAAAAAAAAACCTATACAATTTTATCAAGATAGAAATCAATATCTCAGTCACAGAGCGTCATTTTTAAACTTCTTTTGATGCTGAATATTTTAAAATAAATTCTGTGTTTATAAGTATAAATTGTGTGCTTACCAGATACAAGGCACACATATGATAGTATGATCATTTATTTACAAAAAGTATGTGCCTTGGAGCGAATGGAATCAGGTGAAAGTTTTCAGGGTATATTTATTAAATTGTTTGTTTCCTCATGTTCATATGAAATAAAATTTGTCAGAAATTTCTTTTCCAGTATTTTCATTTTAGTGTATGTGAATTCGAATTCCATTTGTGTACCTGAAGATTTTTTATTATTCAAAATTTTAAAACAAGTAGCACATTAATAATTTCATATTGTTAACATGTTTGCATGTTGACCTAATTGTTAATAATCACCTTGCATATTTCTAGTACTTTGTTCATAAAATTTTTTCATATAAATCTCATTACCTTGATTACAATGTGCAACTTTTATTCACCTCTTAATAGTTCTCAAATAACAGGACTAGTCTTGAAATCAATCTTCTTAATGTGCAAAAGGTGTTCTTCACTCAAAAGCTTTCTATGGTCTTTATTATAATACATGGCATATTAATATCACAGAACTGAGGCATTATTTCAGTTGATTACATAGGCAATACTATAGAACTGGCAGGATTTCTGTTTTTTTCACTGAAGCATCAAAGAAATTACGCCACAATGAGAACTGAAGTCTAAGTTAGTTGAAGTGCACCTCCCGATGGCTTGTACTACTCCTAACGTTATTATAGGCCAACATGTACACGGATTACAGCAATGCAAAAGTATTCAGTCTATCTCAGACACAAACATACAGACAAAAGAAGAATACAGTGGTGTGTGGCATAGGTTTCTCTAGCAAGAGTTTCCAAGAGGAAATATAATATGCTTAGTTTCCAGTACCCTTTCTGTGTGGAGAGTCACATGGCCAGCATCTCTGTTTGGCGAGTGGCTCAGGCAAAGCAAATTCCATCCTTCCCACTTCTTTGTTTGCTGCAGCACGCTACCTACCTAATACTCCGTGATAATCTCTGGCCCGTGAAACATGCCAAGCTCTGCCTGTTTCTCTCAACGTGGTGGTGACAGCTTCCAGCTGGACACCTGATCAATCATACCTGTCACTGGCCTCCACATCCCGGGCGCGATTGCGCTTGTTTGTTTGTTTTCTTAGCTTGCTCCACTGCTTTACTGGCAGGCTGGCTTGCTTGTCCATTAAAAGCCAAATGTGAAAGGAGCAAACTCCACCATCTGGGAGAAAGGGGAAGGGTCTGGCACATCTCACTGGCCTTGATTGTATCAAGGCTCCTGGAGGCTGCCGGCATTTTCCCCTCTGCAGACGTGTTTTGGCTGCAGTTGGTATTGATGAAGGAGAGGTGGTTTCAAGTGGTGTTTTTGTTTTTGTTTTTGCTCCCCCCCTTAGATCTCTCTATAATTTTAGCATGATTGGATCATAAGAAAAAATTTCAGATTATCTTTGAGAGGGATTCCTCCTATAGTGAAAGTTTTCTCTACTCTGACCATTCAGAGCAGTGAGTGTTAACAAGGCTTTTGCAGAATGTAAGGGGCTTTCTTTGGTTCCTAGAAGGAAAGTATTACAGTTTATACTGACTTACGCACAGATCTGCAGGAGATGGGACATAAAACACTCCTCTGCTGAGCCCATCCGTTTTGAAGCCTCAAAATGTGAAGCTTAACAGCAAGCAGGATCTCGGAGGTCCAGCAGTGTGTCCTCAGGGTGCAAGTGACACGTCAACACAGCTATCTTCCCTCCAACACACAGAACGTTACATTTTTGGAGCATCACTAGCTGGGAATCCTGAAGAGATCGTTCACAGATACAACTTATTCATGTGCTTCTCTTTCTTTTCTCACCAGTTTCTTTGTCAAACCAAGTTACCAACAAAGGGACGTGTTCAGTGTCCAGTGCCACTACAGCTTTCCGCATACTTTGATTTCTGCAGAAGTGAGAGAGGCAGACCAGGGTCTGCTCAGTACCTGTTACATTCTAAAGACTGACAAGGACATGCCACTTGAGTGGAAAAGAAGGAAATCAGAAAACGGCACTTAGCAAGTTGTACGAGCTAACCAAAAGTCACCGAGCAGATACACTCCAAAGCAACAATATTCCCATTTAAATTCAGTCCCAAAAGTAGTGTTTTAAGGATGTAGGAAGGCCATACATAAATAAACACATAAAACCTCCATATTCCAGAGAGAGAGAAAAAGAACATCCCAGAGAACAAATTTCCTGGTGCAGTTTCTAATGACAACTGTAATAAGTATGGTGTTGAGAGGGAGAGAGCTGAGAGATGAGACACACTCAGACTGTGTCCTTTCTGCCATAACTGAGAAAAAAAAAAAAAGGAAAACAATGAATCATAAGCATATGCTCAATCCCCCCAAGGGCCAGGTCAGCCTCTGGAAACAGAGCACCAAAGGAAGCTGTTAGAATTCCTACGCTCCCCCTCCCCGCTCACCACCACCATTCACATAACAGTGGTGTGCTTCTCTCTCAGACGGACTTCATTCTGGAACACGGATCAGTTCAATGCAATGCTATCATTGCTTACACCACTGAGGGGGGCGGGAAGTGCACAGGTGATGAACTACCAAAAGGATGAAAATGTTCGGTTACTTAACGAAAGAAAGTTGCTAGTGTGTGGGGACTACAGCACAGTGTAGTTATATAAGGTGATGTGTCGTTTTGCCATAAAAACTGGACATTTCTGAGCTCTGACTACCTAGGATTAAAGCTTCCTTCACATAAGCTTATGAGATATATTTTCATCGTTACTATCGGAAATTGTATTCTTATTTTCAGACATTCCTGTAACTACCAGAATTTCTATTTCATAGTACCCGGAAATGAGATTCAAAATACAGCAAGATAGAAAGAATAGAGGTTTTTCAGTGTCGTGACTAAGCTATAGTTGTACAGAATTCGTTTTTCACTCTCCAGTTCATTGTCATATGATGACAGCGCTCTGCAAAATGGGTTAGTTATCAATATACTAATACAGTGGATAGAGTCATGAGCACTCAGAATCCGTAAAGAGACTATGTAGTTTATCCATAATACTGGTTTTGAGGAAAACTGGAAGAAGATAAATAGCACCAAGGATGAACTCCACCAGTTAGTTCATTTCCTGTGTCACCACTACTATAACATCCTAATTATATACGTATAATTGAGTATACAGAGTGTAAGAACTTGTCCGGGGGAGAATTTTTATCCTATCTTGATTTGTTAGATAATGAAGTTCAACGATAATAATAGCTCATATGTTTGAGCACTTTAGGTGTCAAATGATTTACAGGTATGTTGCATTTAAACCCTGCCACAAAGCAGTACAGCACATGGTCCAGGTCCCATCCTTGGAGTCACACTGCCTGACTTTGCACCTCAGCTCTTGAGCTTGGGCAAGTTACGTATCTGAGCTTTGGTTCCTCAGATATAAATGTAGATTAGAACGTTACACTTGTGTCTTAGGACTTCTGTAGACATCAGCTAAGTTAATGCATGTAGAATGTCAAGGATGATCTCTGGCAGGCAGTCAACATGCAGTGAATGTGGTCTGTCATACTACACTCTCCTAGCCTGCAGATGAGAAGCCTGAGGTTTGGAGAGGATAAGTGATCTGCCAGGTGTCACCTAAAAATGTGTCACAGCTGGAGAGACCCCTGCCAGAGTCTTTCCACTTAAATATAACACTAAAATGCCAATTTACCATACTTTTTACAAACCTCCGCTAGGTTGCTAATATGTACAGGTACTGTACTGAGCACCGAGGATTAAGGTTTATCTGCAAGTCTGGTGTAGAAGACACAACTTGGCAGCTGCACAATTTCAAACTGGTTGCCCAGTATTTATCTAGTCCCCACTCTCCAGCCCCTCCTCTTCATTTTAATACTTCCCTCCTTATAAATAAAGTGCTAATCACAGAGAATAGGGGGAAGATATGAACTATGCAAATCATGATAGAACATGAAACACAACAATACATTAGCTCAGTTATATAAACCATGAAGCATGCCTCTGTGGGATTTGTTCTATGACAATGTGTCTCATGCACCCAATTGTAAGTTAAAAACTTTTGAAATGAAGGCAAGCAATAAACCCTCATTGAGAGAGTTCAATTACCTACAAGTTTATAACAAAGCTGCGTTGCTGGTGATGTTGGGGATGAATCTTCACAACATAGGCTAAACTTCCTTGTATCATCACGGAAGTGTGCATAACCTTGTAGGGCATGCGCCCGTCACGGGAGGAGGGAGGAAGAAGCCCACATAGAAACAGACAAAGATAATATATCCTTAATGTAAAATTTCAACTCAAGTAAGTGGGCGGTAAACCGAGCCTTAATAATTTTAATAAGATTGTAAGACAATCAGACTGTGGAACTGTACTCAGACAGCAGGACACGTGGTCGATGGAGACACGAATGGAAAGGGTTTGAGTCATAGCATTGATTTATTGAGGAACAAAGTTGCCATGACCCATGCAAGATATCCACCCTATAGCAGTCATTATATAACAGGATACGTCCTCCAAAAATAACTAATAGTAATTTTAAATGAAGCACATTATTAGTAAAATTCCTTTCCGTTTTTTAGAGAAAAAATACATGAGCTTGTGGTCTCTTGTAAAACTTTCTCTGAGCACATTTCGGTTTGGTTTGGTTTGGGACATGACTTTATTCTTCAAGTTCTCAGCCAGCCAAATCTGTGCTTTATCTTCTTGCTTGGTGTAATGCCTGCACAAGGCCTTTCCAAACAGCTTCCTGTCTGGCTTGTTTAAAACATACCTCTTCACTGTCTCTGAGCTGAGCTGAAGGGAGGATATGAAGTCAACAAGCATAAGGTGAAAATAAATAACCACCCAGTTCAAACAAATCACTTGCTTCAGTCAATAGTTTCTGGCCCCCGATCAGTTGTACCCAATAGAGCTCCTTAGCTGTCTTATTATCACACTTCTTTAAGGTTAACCCTCAGAGATGATCTCGTTTTGAAGTTCCAAACATCATGCCTGCTACAGTGACTCAGGTATTATCACGTATGGAGGATTCATGATGTTCTTCTAAAAAATGAGAACGCAGGCAACTAATAAATAAAATAATTCTGAGTCTTTGAACTGGTTCCAGGTCAATTTTTCTTGGCAGTTTTTTGGCTTCCTGAATTATACTGACCCAAACCATGAATAATGATCTAAAATTGCACAATATACAGAAACCATCTGTTCGATAGGAACAAGAGGGTGATGTCATGGGGCCATTTCTAATCTCGATTGAATGTCCTGCCAGTGCTGATGTCACTGGCTTGGCAACACACTGGCAGACTCCAATTTGTTAAGGATGAGTAGGATTGAGAAGGAAATTATATCACCGAGTAGAAAGGGACTTCTCATTGTTTTCCGGATTGAAGATGGCCTAACAAGAAGTGGCAAGAGCCGACATTGGAATGACTGGAGTAAACTCCTCTGCAATGACATAATCATTACAGTTCACAAATGCATCCCTGTCTCATCTGCATTTGTCAAGAAATGAAGTCCTGGTCTTGGGAAAAGGAAGATGTTCCAGAAGCTTCTGTGGGAATAAAATACAACAAATGAAGATGGTAAGGAGTTGTCTTCACTTAAGTGTCCAGGAGTAATTGAGGAAGTCAAATGGAATCTCTAAGATTGATTAACAACCTATAAACTACAAGGTCACTGAGATACATATGTGTTGGATGTAGGAACCATAAGGTAATCATCCATGTATACCAGCCCTGACAGATGTATCCTTTTTAGGGTCCAACAACAAAGACAACAATAACAGCAACAAAAAGTAAATGATACGGAGTTTAAGAGACTTCAGAGGAGTACAACAAAAATTATTAAGAGTTAGATTATACTTTCCGGGATAAAATGTTAAAATACTTGGGTTATTGTTGGGGAGATGAGCAGTAAAGGAATACAGAGACATATAAGAGGCTTTGCTGCAGAAACTATTTTCTATACACCAAACAACAACAACAACAAAAACAACAACAAAAACCAACTGCTGTAGCTTTAAGGAATTAGCAAAGAAAGCCAAAATCCTTGCTATTTTTTGAAGTCGTGTTTCTGTCTGAATTACTGGTGTACACAAAATTGTGTTATCTACTTGAAACTTTGTGTGAGAGGTTTCAGTTTTCCAATCAAATTGTTTGAGTCAATGAAGTTCAGCTTATTTATGATTTAAGGTCTCCTACAATGCAAATGTGAAGTGCCTCTAATTAATAGACTAGACATGTTAAAGTGTATATTTGCTATATGATTAAAGTAAGGGTACTTTATAGAAGCCGATGCCAATTGTAAATGCAACTAAATAATATAATGACAAAGTAAACAATTGTGAGTTTTTAGGTGCATGTTGGACATGTAATGCAAGCATTACTAATGTAATGTGATGCATGTATATTGCATGTTTTCTTTTAAAGTTTCGTATAAAAGGCTCTAGATTTTCATTTTTTCCTTAATTTTTAACAAAAAAATTCACACTTGTGAAATGACATAAACCACATTGCATGTTATTTTAACATAATGTAATTTTCCATTAGATCCAGTGCAGAAAAAGAGTTTGCTGGTCTGAGTAAAGAGACAAAGAAACAGGTTCGATGTACATATTTAAGCTTCAGAGGAGAAAATATTAGATTTCATTAATAAGTACAGAATTTCCCCAAAATAAATCTTAGACATATGCACTTTGGAAACTAGAATTTGAAGGGCTTAAAATATTTGACTGTGAAAACATACAACAAACATATTTAGAGTGTACTTTATGAGATTAAGAAGATTTGCTAAACAATTTTAAACAAATACCAAGACCCAGCGGGGATAGTCAAGGCAAGAACGTTTTCTTGATTGCAGGCTAGTTAAGCAATTTAATTAGCATGGCTGTTTTTCAAATATGTGCAATTTTGCCAATGGGAAGTGTGTGTCCTGGTGATAGATAGAAACGCTGATGAGTCCCAGCCAGGATCCCGTTACAGAGACGACGAAAGGTCACCGGGCTCCCCTTACGGCGAGCACATGTTTCCCATTGCATGCCTCCCCCATGGTGCATTTTCTTGCCACTCATTAGAATTTATTGACACCTAATTCCCTTGCAAAAGAGATGGTGAAAATGCAGTCTCCCACAGTCTTGCTCTTCTCTCTGTATCTGAAGGGCTGAGTGAATGGTGTATCCCAGTGGCTGTTGGGTGGGGATGGAGTGGAGGGAAAGGAGAGACCAGGAGCTGCGTGTGCGAAATGTCCATGCCCGGTTTTGAAGCATACACAGACCTTTCAATGCTTCACTTATCTCATATTGTAAACTCCAGCTTGAGGAGAAATATTCACCAGACAGGTCATAAATCATGCCCAAAGACAGGTGCAATAAATACCAATGTCAAAAAGTTACAAAGTAAAATTATATTGTTTTGACAAGGCTTCCAGATGCGCTGACAACAGGTCAAGTAAATGTTCTCTTTTTGGAGGGTCCACATGGCCAGTGCACGGGTGGGGAGAGGACCCCAAGCCATCATAAGAAGAACAGTACCCCAGAAATTTAGCACTTGTCATCCTTACTACACTCAAGGAGGTGACGAGCAGAGATTCCTCTACCTGTAGAAAGCTATCACATGTTAAAATCTTATCTATGATAAAGCATTTAACATAATGTCAAATGCCACAGGGAAGGCATTTAACATGCACACAATGCCCCGCATAGAAAATTTGCTGAAAAATCAAATCATTGTAAATTACATACATACATTTACACATATATTTAAATATATATACATGTGTATATATTTAAATGTAATCTATCAAATATTTACTATTTAGTGAAGTAATCCAGTCATTCTTTTGTAGATAAATTGTTATTTAGTCCTTACTTATCACTTGTGTAAATCTGGATTTCAACATACTTAAATAAAAATACTTTTATATGAAATGTATTATTGTTTGCACAAAACAACCTGATTAATTAAATTTAACTTCAGATATTCCCCTATTCTAATATTCTTAAGAGAGGTATTAACTATAATAGGGGTTTTGTTAAAATGACCAACATTACAGAGTTTTACACATTAGTACATATGAGTACATATTAGTACATATGAGTACATATTAGTATAACAGAAAGTCACACATTCTCTCCTCTTTCCTGTACATTTCTTTCTCAGTCACTGTTGCAGGAAAAGAACCAACATCATTCATTTAGCAATTGACATGAATGTTTAGTCATTCTTTGTTATAGACACATCCAGTTATTGAAAACGTATTAAGAGATATAAGTAATTTCCTAAATAATTCAGCTTCCTTACACAGTTGAAGAAGAGGTAGGCAAAAGTAGGTTCACAGTTGTTGGTATGGAAAAATATATAATAAAAGAGTAAATAATAATACAAGAATAAACTCTGTGTCTCATGTAGTCACAACTGTAAACCTACTTTTGCCCACAGCTGTAATCTAAAATGAATAAATAAATGATTGCCATTCATTTATTAGAACCACGAAAGATAGAAATAATGCCTTAAATTACATGCCCATGTGCATAGAAATGTTGAGTTTGTTCCTAAATAATTCAATTATACAGTTGCATTTTAATTCCAATCTCTATTTGTTAGGTCGATTTGTCTCAATCAGTCTACTATCCAGATAGTTACTTAAAATCAAGTAGTGCTAAATTCAACAATTAGCTAAACGCATTATAAATGAAAGAGTTCCAGACTTATATTAGATCTGAGAACAATGCAAGACAAGTACAACATCATCTTAAAAACACTTCACTCAGATCCCTTTAGACCTACACGGGGTCTTCCTTCCAATCTCCTTGCCAGTTTAGAATCACACAAGACTGAGATGGGAAGTTCCAAAGTAGTTTATAAACTTCCAACCTGCAGACTATTAAAAAAGTCAAATTCAAAGCCATTTCCATGACCCTCCTAGAAATGGCACCGTGACAGTCCATCAGCTCTCTATTCGTAGGTTCAAATGTTATTTTTCTCGTAGGAGAGAAACCAATCACAAGTGATTTCTTTATGGCATGTTTTGGTATTCTAAAGGGAAATATCAAAGTTACATTCTTCAGCACTGATTCCTTGGGAGTCAGGTGAGTCCTGTACCTCCACTGAGAAAAAGGAGTCCTTTTGCTGAGTTGTCTGTGGAGTTAGACTCCTGACCTAGGGAAGCAGAAGTCCGGAGTGGAAGGCCTGGTAGCAGCGTCCTATAAACCTGGCCGATGTGTTGCCCTGGAAAGGAATGTACTGCCATAAATGAAGGCACTTGGAGGGCAAGGGTCATGGTATGTAATTAGCACAGGCCATTTAAGGAAGAATAAGAAAATAATGTTTTACAAGCTGGTAGAAAGAGAAGCAAATAATCATTTAAATGTTCCAATTGTGAGTTCCGTCAGTGTGTGTGGTTTATTTTATAAGCAACTTTCTTTCCTGGTAAGAGGCAAAGCAATCCTGAAACACTGAGCGCTCGTCGGTACCTTGAAATGCATGCTACCTAGTCCTCTCTCGCTGAGTTTACTTGTATGGGGTTTATTCCCAGCACTCTCTCCTCTTACTTTAAAAAATCACCCTGACATTCAAAAATGATAAGTGGAATAAAATAAAATGTGGCAATCTCTTTAGTCTCGGTTTTTAGCCAATTTCTAGAAGGAGAGGAGCTGGCTCCTGGTGTGTCCAAGTGAGGCTTTCACAAAAGAAGCTGAAAAGCTTTCCTCTGGGAGGCCCCACCACCTAAAGCTTCAGTGACCCCATAATTTCACTCATGGGAATAGCCAGCTGCCCATTTCATTTAAAATAAATGAAATGAATTTTCAGCTGTGCATTTAGTGTTGCAACTGATTTCTTGTTTGGTGCAAGGAGTGACTTCTGTATAAGCAGAGGTAAGTTCAAGTTCACAAGAAATTATCGTTATTGCTGTCAGTGCATGTTTATAAGTGCACTTACTGCTTTTTGCACAGAAAAATAGAAACGTTAAACTAAATCTTTCTCTTTTTTGTCATTAAGATATTGGGGCAATAAAACTTCCCTTTATTTATGGGAACTGAAAGTAAAAAAAATGACAACTAAGCAAATAAAGGCACCCGTCTACTTATAAACAGGTTGTTAACTATGTGTATCATCATTCCCTTTGGTACCCTGAGCACAGTAACACATGTGATACTGTATTCTGAAATTGTCATAAGGTAGTCATTTACTGCTATACTTAGCTATACAACTGGCCAACCCATCGTTGTTTCTATCCCAGGTGCAAGTTAAATATTATCATGATTTTATTATGAAACACTTCTTGGCATCATTACCGAAGAAGTTGCCATCTTTGATCGAAAAGTTGGTAATGGAAGAATATCCTTCATCAACATAGGTAAGGATGCTATGAGTTTATTAAGACAGAAATCTGGGGACTGGTTTCCATTCTTGGCTTGCTATCGTGGGCAGTAAAAAGAACGAATTAATGGAGTGAAACATGATCTGTTGCCTGCTGAATTCCAAGGAACCAAAGTGAAATTTAATTACTTACAGATATTGAGCCTTTTTCCCACTAATTTTTATTTGTCTCCATTTTTTCATTATTCGGTTGTTTTTTGTTTGTTTTTAAGTTAGAAGTTGTATGAAGATGTGAGGCCATGATACAGAAGAGTCACTTGTGAAGGACATTCTTTCCACTGGGCCACAACAATCCTATCTGGGATCGAACTAAATCAGCGAACAGTTGACAGTGCCTACAGTGGCTCGAGTTGGAGACTGAATCCTTATTTCCTATTTTGTCTTCATTGGAACACCTACACATGCCCTGAATGATGTAAGCTGGATGTTTTTGTTTTAATTCCCCAACAGCTATAATCAAATAGATGTACGTATTTCATTCCCATGTTTTAGTGACTTCATTTGAGCTGCACTAAATACAATGCAATAAATTTAATTGTGGTTTTACTGTATTTGTTGTTGTTAATTAATTCTACAAGATCCCTGGCCACTCTCTGAAGTTTCAACTTCATCTGAGAAGAGGCATAAACTCAGCAAACTGACCACACAATTGGTTAGGGACCACACAAATTGTCCATTAATTATTCTGTAAATACTTCAAATTGTAAATGTGTTTTTTTTTCCCAGCAAGATAGTAAACTCCCTGAGGACAAGAATTATAAACTTCTAAAATCCCTAGCAATGTCTAGAGAGCCAAGTTGACTTTCTCACGGGTGTTTATTAATACTTTTGACTGAGTAGTTAAGGCTTCCTCTCGTGCCAGTGGGAAACAGCAAAAATGAGTAAGAAACAAATGAGCGTGGAATTTATTGCCATATGCTTCTTTAGATACTGTAAAATATACAGCAACTTGATCAATCCAATACTTTTTTTGTGTACATGTGCCTAGAAATAAATTTAAATAGCATAGCACCCATTTAAAAAAGCACCGATCTGTTATCAAAGCAATTCTTTGAGGAAAAACTTTAAAAATAAAGATATGTAATAAGAACAATGAAAGTTATCTGTAGACCCAACACCAGAGAAATAGAACGATTAATTTGCATATATTAACCTACATGTAATTCATAGATTGTGCAAATGGTGAATCACATTGGTAGGCAGTTTTAGTACCTTGCTTTTTTCATGTGCATGCATACAGTAATGATTTTCTCAGTTAATTTGATATTCTATGAAACATTTTCAGTGGATCTATTTTCTATAAGAAATGAATATAATTAACTTTTCATGTCCTATTATTATTACTTTCTTACTTTTAATGTTGTTTCTTTAAGGAATAAAGTGCCATAACCACCGAAGACACTATCTGTGCATGCTTCCTTGATTATTTCATTTTGGTAAATGTCAATGAGCAGAATAACTAATTCAAAGGTTAATACTTCTGATTGGTTTTGGTATATTCAACCAATTGTTTTGAATGATATGCATTTTAGAAAACCTCGCTAAGTAAAGCATGATGTCTTTTGTGAGCTCTTCTCCTTTCCCTTTTTGCCCCACATACCCACATGGCCGAGTCATTATCTTCTGCTATTTTATACCAGAGGAATTCCTACTGGGGCTCTGCCTTTCTCAGTTAACCCTTGCCCTTTGCAGTTTTGTTTTTAAGATATAATCATCCAGAACAGCAGGTCCCTATAGAAAACTTGAACATTTGCTTTTAATCAAAATGCAAAGTTTATACTAAACCCAGTAAACAAAATCAGGGGACTTATATAAATAACAACTTGTGCATATCATTTTCATTTTTGTGGACACTTTTGACTCTGGCATTGCTCTTTCGCCAGGTTGTGAAACTCAGAGGGCAAAGGGCAAAGTTCAAAAGTGGCTCTTTGCCTCAAGGTTTATTAAAAATAAAACATCAACGGAAGTCCGCTGAAGTAATTTGAGGAAACTTTTTTTTTCTTCTAGGAAGGATGTCATTATTTGGTTTGTAAGGTTAAGTCTGCTTAGAGAAAAATAATGGAGTGAAAACAGGCTTGAAACACTAGAAAGCTGGCAGAGAATATCTGTAGAATTATGTGACTTAATGCAGGTATGTCAAATTTCCAAGGGACAAAAAATTCATTCTAGATTCAACATCCCTTCATCCATTTATCACCCAGCTATTGAAGCTATAGCTCCATGTTGCCGATATGACACAGCACGTGGATAAAAACCAGTTTTTGAATGAATGAATCAAAAATGAGAACATTAAAGATAAATTATTTTTCAGTTAGGTTGCAATAACAAAATTGATCTTGCAAAATCAGCACAGCTGATGGATTGTTGTTATGCAGATAAAGACACAGTTGATTTTTGTGGATAATTTATCCCCAATTATTATTTTGCCTTCATGCAAGCACATGCTGGGAGTGTTTCTAGATTCAAACAAGTGCACTGCAGGCAGAGCTGTTTTTAATTTTTAAAGATAACTGAAAACATACAGAAAACGTGTCCAACTTTGGCTTGAAATTGTTGTCTCCTAAGATGCTCGATGCATTTGTTAGAAAGTGTCCATCTGACTTAGGAGAGTTTTACAAGTCCCCCTGAGGTCAGACTGCAAATTAAGCCAGCAGTCAAGAATTTCAGTAATCTTTTCCCAGCGTCATGAAGGAGATTCTGGTTATTTTCAACCAAATTAGACATCATTTTGGATGTTTATTTTCCCAATTAGCTGCCTCTTTCCTAATTATTCTAAGTTTCTAGGATTTTATTTTAAAATTCCCTTAGTTTCTGATTACTAGAGTGACTTAAATGTGGTGTATTGGAAATCTTCATCCCATGTACAAGGGGAACACAAAATCATTTATGTAATAAGACTCCAGCTAACAGGCACCCTCAAGCAATCTGAATGCTTATGGAATGATCCAGAAAATTCAGCTAAAAGCTGGAGAAAATATAAACTACATAGAGCTGTGCTTTTGCAAGGCTGATCTGTGTATGTATACGATATCTTAGCTTTCTTGGGGCCTACATTTTAATGGTGGAAGGCATACATTAAACAAGTAACCAAATAACTAGACAAGAAAATTTCAGGTACTGTTAAAAGCTGTGAGACAATAAAAGAGTGTTATGAGTGGTGATGAGGGTTCCAGAATGGTTAAGAAACATCTTATTTAGGACATGGCAGCTAGGGTCCATCCTGAAGGAGAAGAAGGCAACCATATAAGGCTCTTTGGGAAGAGAGGATCGAGAAAATGAGTAGGAAGCATAAAGCCCTAGAGTGGGAAAGAGATTTCTATTGATGTTTTGTCTTCCAACCTGTCCCCTTCCCTTGGGGAACAGAAATATGGTCAGGACTGATAGGATGCAGTCAGAACCCAGTAGAGGACTATGACATGCATTGGAAGCAGGCAGGGACTAGATAAAACATCAGTGCAATGAAAACAATGGCAGCCCTTGGACAGTGAAATGGACTGACTTATACTTAGACCATCATTCCCACTGTGGTGTCAAATGTGGGTTATTGGGGAAACTTAGCAGAGAAACTGTCATTAGGATGCATGGGATGCAAGTGAAAGAACATCAAAGTTGTAGTTGCTTAAAGGGGATATTCTTGTATGTAATAATAGCAAGCGACTGAGTGTTGATATGGTAGATCCTTTGATGTTGAATCTATTATTTCCAAATTTCCATTCTGCTAACCCTAACGGTACAAGAAGGAGAGGGGAAGGTAGAGGAAAGGCCCCTTCTCAAAGTTGCCTGTGTCAGTTGCATGCACGAGTGGTCAGAAACGAGTTCCATGTCTAAGCTGGCTGTAAGGGAGGTCACGGACCCAGTTAAAAGTCAGGCTGATCTTACAGCCATCACATGAGGACAAGACTGGGAATAACAGGAACTACGCCAAGAGTGGTAATGTGAAAATGTGGAAAGCCTTGAGTTACTGAATTACCCAACCATGGAAACATCCTCTCTTGGGAATTCTCGTTGTCTGGATAATAAACACTTCATATTTCATCCATCACGAGTTTGATCTTCTCTAACTTGCACCAAATAGGCTTCTATTTGATAAATACCAAATAGAAGGTGAAACAGGGTGAAAGCAGCATCTACCCTCTCCAGTTTGTCCATCCATCTCATGAGTTGTTTTTTTTTCACTCTTAGGGTATGAGAGATTGATTCCTTCATAAAGTTGATGTAGTTTCTGTCCCTCGGATCATAGGGTGATCAACGTAATTGTACCTTCTTGAAACAAATAGAAAGTTGAAGATAATCTGTAGAATTCATGTCCAAATCTGTGAATACAAAGCATCAGAGATTGGGGTCTGAATTATACACTCTGCCCACATTTACGTAGAAACCACTGCAACGTTCCTACATGGGTGGGGTCTATACTTTGGTTTTGCCTTGAAAGGTCTACTCTGTGGCATCCTGGTTCAGCACTTGGGCTACAGAGTCCAACAGACAAGGGCTTCAACTCCAGAATTGCATCATATTTCACATGTGAGTTAATGTCACTGAGATTCAGTTCTTTGTGTGAAATACTAGGATTGCTAAAACTACCTTTTTCATTGCATTATCATAGGACCAATAGTTCATGCATACTGGGGTTTTATTGCGCCAACACTGTTCCAAGCAATTTACAAACATTAACTGTTAAAGAGGGAGGCAATGGTATTGTTATCCCCTTGCTCCAGGCTGCTCAGCTAGTGACAGCTAGAGCTGGGATGTGACTCCACGCCGTCTGGCTGTAGAATGTGTGCTCCGTGCCCCTTCTCTGTTTAAATGAAATATTGCCTGCAGAGTGTTTGGCACATACGCATGCAATAAATGTCACATATTATTTTTATTTTGCATTTTCCCATCACTTTATTTTGACTTCAATGTGGGAGAGGTGATTATCCAAAGATGTGAATTATCCGAGGATTGCGATAGTCAGAAGCAGAGGAAATATTAGATTTTTCTGAGTGGGAGTAGTGTTAAAGAGACCCAGAGCTTGAACCAGTCAAAGGCAAGAAACAAATGTCCAGAAAACCTTCTCTGCTTCACATCTGTTTTTATTTTTCAGTTTATCAGCCTGCTGTTTCATGACAGGATTTTGCAATATTCAGCTCCCTTGGTGACTTATAGGATATCAAGGGAAGACAGAGTCAAGAAAAGCTTTTAGCCAAGTTCAGCCTTTCCTTCCTTAAAACTGAAGATAAGCTCTGGCTGGACACCGTGAGGCTGGTTTAAAGGGCCAATTCATGCATCGCCCTGTTATCAGCTTGAGAGGGGGGTGCTGGCTTTACCAGTGCCCAGCACAGTCGATAGTCCTTGTCCCACAGGGTCAGGATGGTGGTGTGTAAAGATAAGACAAGACTGTAGCAGAAGACTGCCCAGAGAGAGGGCCTTTCTTCTCTTCTGGGGAGCAGGTGTGGGCATCTTTGGTGGATGATATGGATGTCATCGCACTGGGGCTGGGGTTTGATGAGAACATGAAGAGCAGTGAGTAAGAGGCACATAGCTATGGGGTTTATCTCCTGCAAAACCAGCAGCTCTTTCATAAACGACAAGCAGGGAATGACCTCCAGCCTTTGATTTGTTCTAAGAATTCATATAAACCATAGCCAAAGCCAGGCCAGTGCCTCTAACAGTCAACTAGCTCTCCTCACTAGGGAGGCACAGCCTCCCTAGGTTGTTCCTAGGTTGCTATTTGCAGGTTGGGGTTAGGATCTTTAGTCCAGCTCGAGGGGTATCACTCATCTTTCATAAAACTTTTATAGGGGGATTGTGAATTGCTGACAATCCTTTCCTAGCCAGAGACATGTCCAGTTCAGATGTATACCTTCTGCTGGAGGAGACTGAACCAGGGTCTCCTGCAGTGGAAAAACCAGCCAAATAAAATGAGAAGTGACTCCAGCAACTGCTCCTCTGGATCATGTGTGGACTTCAAGGTGAGATACTTTTTCACTGAGCTGTTTTACATGATTTCTTGTAAGTGGAATGAGCATGGATTTTAAAGAATAGAAAACATGCAGATGTCTTAACACAGTCCCTGCACTGAACAATAGTGTGGAAAGAGACTACCAAGAACCACTATGTTAAGATCAAGGCCAGATTTAGATTTGATATGTGTTGTGAAAAAAAAACAGTCTATCATCTGGTTAATTCTTCCCATAGCACAAAAGTGCACCTCCACAACCCAGATGTTGCAGGCGAATGAAGTCTATTTGAATACAAAACGGTCCGAACACTCACTTGGTCTCTTCATTTAGTATGTGAATAGGAAGGTGAGAGCTACACAGGAAGATTCACAATCAAATGAGCAATGTTGTTTCAAAACCGATTTACCATAATGGACAAAATGTGCAGTTTCTCACAAGAATGTAAACACTCAGCTTCACAAAAATCACTGCTTCTAAACCATTCGGCTTTGTTACTGCTCCCGTTTTTTCCGATCTCCTCATTTTGTCACATTATTGAGTTCACTTATTCTTTCTTATGTGGCACCTAGCCTGTTGTTCAGTTTATTCTCTAAACTCTTAATTTAAGGACTGTACTTTTCAGTTCTAGAGTTCCCACTTGGTGCCTTTTGGAAAGGATTCCTTTTCTCTGTTGGAATCCTTCATCCATCTTTTCCTCATTTGGTACATATTTTCCCTTATTTCTTTAACATACTTATATTAGCTATTTCAAATTCCTGCTAGCCGATCGCAATATCTTGGCTAAAGTAGAGCAGCTTCTCTTCACTGTCTTTTTCTCGTGGTTTTACCTTGTGCATTCGAGACTTCTCTTTGCCTTTCTAGCCATACTCTAGCCCAACCCACCAGTCCCTCTTTTCCACGCTTAGGAAATCCTGTGCATGAGATATAAGGGCAGAGAAATGTAGCTTTGATTCTAGAATATCTCTAGATTTGACTAGGTCACACCAGCTAGCTTAGCTGTTAAAACTTCTACTGATTTCTCCTTCGCCCAGCAGAGCCCCCAGCCTTCGGCAGGCCCCAAGCTCTGCACAAATGTGGCCATCCGCTGACAATGGCCCCAAGGAAGAGATGCTTTTGCTTATTGCTCCTCCAGGAAGTGCGCTTCCTGTGGGCCTTAGTTCCTTCACGTTTCTGTGCATTTTCAGATAGAAGATGCCTGCAGTCTGTCTGATCTGGGAGATGTCTGTGGCTTATTGTTTCCGTGGCAGGGTGAAGATTTTGATCCCCCCATGCCAGACCTGGTGCACCACAGCCTGAATCAGGGCCATATCTGGCCTGCAGCATGGTTCTGTACAGCCAGCAAACTAAAAATGCCGTTTTTTACACTTTAAAATAATTGTAAAATTAAGCAAACTACCAAACAAAGAAGAATGTGCAACAGATGATAAACGACTCACAAGCCTTATCATATTTACTACACTTATTCCCTGACCTTTTACAGAAAAACTTCACAGATCCCAGTCTACATCTTAAGTGAAATGCTAACACTCTCTGTTTTGTTATTTTTTTGCTCTGATGTGCAGCAGAATCAAACTGATACACAGGTGCTGCCAGCATTCTGGGAGCCAGTGGGGTGGAAAACTGGGAATCTAAACATTCACTATATAAACCTGTCCTCAATGCCTGTTTTCCACTTGAAGCCCACACTGCTGACTGATGCCTCCAAGGCCAGAGCCCATTTGGTTTACTCCCTCCTGAGAATGGACCTCCGGCATTCAACTGAAATGCTGATGCAGGGCAGGCTCCTGGCTCTGCAAAATGACAAAAGGACCTGGCTGTCTAAATATTTCTTTTTGTTGAAACTGTTCAACAGTTCCTCTGTGGCGACCCTTCCTATATCCTCCTCTCAAGAATTCCTTTTGTACTAATTCTAGATTTGCCGGGGTGAGGGGGTGCAGGGCGGGGGAGGTTCTGTAATGCACATGAGGTTACTTCACAGCTTTTCCCAAAATCAAATTAGAATTCAGTTTCTTTGATCTTGCTAAGTCAGTTATCACTAATCTATCTTATTGATACCCTACCATTGTAATGCTGTTCTCTCTTGGCATATTCTCTTTATTCTCATAAAATTTGTTCATTTTTCTCCTCTATCCCATTAAATTATTATATTGGGGGCTCTGGAAGGATGTATAGTATATGCATGTGTCCTTCCCTCCATCTTTAATGAGATATAGCCTCCACATTTAATGATATTCATGCAAAGGAAATTTACATAGGCAGCAACATTTGAAATCTGAACCGGAGGGCAGACGTGGGCCATGGCAGAGTAGCTAGAGCTGTGTTTACCATGGAGGTTTTTGTGCAGGCAGCCTCTTCTGAACTAAGGAAGCTGTAAACAAAATGCACCTCGCCAAAACAATAATACAAACCACATGTTCCTTAAAAGTAAATGACAGTGGTAATTATGCATTCCTTTGCTAAGGCGATTTGATCCCAGATGGTGGATGAGAGCTAAAGTGAAGTCAAATGAAACCTGGGCAGAAGTGGTGTGACCACAGTGAAAGAAGCAAAGGTCTGCTGTTTCTGCACTAACTGCCCCTTTGTGATAATGGGCAAGACACTTAGCTTTCTGAGGCTCAGTGAATGAAAGAAATTTAGTCTTATATTTCACTATCTTCCAGGTCGATCCTAGCTTCACAAATTCATAATTTGTCCAAAAAATGAACTTGTTTCAATGTGCTGGTATAAAGAAATCACTTTATGCTTTGGTAACAGAATCATCACTAAGTTTTATATCATCATAAGTATTAAAAACCATTTCTCGTGCATATAGAAATCATCTTTATACAATTGGGTAAAAAAAATAAATGTTCGTATGTCAATTATATCAATTCGGGCAATTCACCAAATAAAATCAATAAGGATCACAGAAATTTTAAAAAGTCAGTGATTCTAATTCTACAGTAATTCTTTGATAGTAGGATGATTGAGGGGTTTTTTTTTCCTTTAAATAATTGTTACAATTGAAGTCACTAGATAATCCTAGCAAAAAATCCTACTAAACAACAAATCCTACTAAAGAGTTTTTTTATATACAATTCTGGATAAGAAATGCCTGATTAAATTCTGTCTGGCAGAGCTAAACTGATTGGTAGTTGATTTACAAGTTTTTGAAATAAGAGAATAAAGGGAGGAAGGAAGCAATTTAAGGACATGATTTCTAATTTGTAAAGTCCATTCATAATATTCTTTGGGGTAATTTGCTGATGACAGTGAAGCTTAAGGAGATAGATCAAGCTAATTCATTAACTGTCCTATCTTCGTGGAGAGGATTAGAGATGGGGGAGAAACTAGTCTGCAGAATTTCAAGTACCAGGGGACTTTTGACTCAGTCTGTGGACCGAACTAACAAACCAAATGATAGATCTCTTGGCTAAATAACATCCTTCAGTCTCAATAGGGTAATCACAGTCATCATCCCAGGAACAGAAGTTTTTAAAAGCATAACTAATAACAAAACAACAATAACAACAACTACTACTGACATGCATGAAGCACTTGCCATATACTGATTTATTTTACATGTGTTTTAGAGGTTTGATCTCATTTCATCTTTACCAAAACTAATGAGAAAGGTTTTATTATTTCCCTGCCTCTTACTAGAAAAAATGAGGTTCAGAGAGGTTAAGTAATTTATTCATATTAGGAAGCAAAGGCATGATTTAAACCTAATAAGTCTGATCTCAGAACCAAATTTTTTCACTTGCATGTATATGACATAGTTAAATGCTTTGTTTCTTTCATACCTGTTCTGTAGAAAAAATGGAGTTTTTTTTCTCTCTAAAAGCAAAAAGGTTACTTTCTAACTCTAAGTCATGTCAGTGAAGGATAATATAGGGTAGAAAAGTAAGGTAATGCATAAAAGGGGAACTGGAGTTAAATTAAAAATAGTTTAAGAGATATGGGCTCTCGTTACTATAATAATGGCGACTTAAACCATTGTTATAAAACCACTTTTATTTTTTTATTAGTCTGGCCCACAAGAAACCTTCACCTTTTTAAAGTCCAGTTTTCTCATCTCTACTCTTACAAGAATTAAGGATCAATGACCCAATGTAGGTGAATAAGCCCCGCACAGCCAGTGCTCAATACAACTACGGTGACTGGGTTAGCAACGTTAGGGTTAGAAGTTCTCTCAAAACAATCGGAGGCAAGCTATGAAGAATAGCCACGAGTTATTCTTTTGAAAATTGCTTTTGAAACCTCACCAAGGATCCTGGAGGCATCTATTGTCATCCGGGGCAAAGGGCGGTCCCGGGGCAGCTGCGGCGCAAAGCGCCCTCTGAGCAAACTACCCCTGCCCCCCGGTTAAATCCTGGCCTTTGCATTTTGAACTTTGAGAAGAACCGTTTTACAGAACTGGATAATTAACTGATAAATATATAAGCATACTTAATATATCCTATATACATAAATATGTATTACACATCTGTTTTAATTTTTAAAAGGTTGATTCACACAAAAGTGAAGAAGCTAAAGAGCACAAATAAGCACTCAGTGAGAATCACGTTTTCTTTCTACCAATCACTTGCTTTCCGCACCCCAGATACAATCACTGCTGCCAAGTATTTTTGTAAAATTCTACAGAAAATATGGACATATGGAAAATGTGTACAACTTCCCTTTTCACAGAACTGGAATTTCATGCACATTAGTCCACCTTGCAATTTTCACCTTAGCTTGGAAGTTGGTCCATATTGGTACATTTAGATCCTCCTTAGCCTTTTCTGACAAGAGCCCCTCCATTTAAGAGCATCACCATCATTGAAGGCCATCATCCCAAACTCTCATCTGCCAGATTCTATATATGGGTGTTTATATATACACATATACACTTCTACATGTATATACATACATACACATATGTGTATATATGTATACTCATGTATACATGGCTTAAGTCTTCATTCAGTGTAATTGAAAACTATGAATAGTCTTTTACCATATTTTTCTCCCACTAGGCTTTCTAAGCATGCTGAAATGAAGCAACCATACATACCATTAATTAAGTCACTGATTATGAAGACCTGACCTGGAATGAAAGGAGAGAGGATGGAAACACAGGGATGTATCAGAGGGGCAATATTTATAAATAATTGGCACCACTCAGGAATGGGTCAGGACTGTACACAGAGACAGAGTGGGCATCTGGGGAGACTCCAGGGTGGGAGCTCTGAAGTAGTAAGGGGGCAGAAATCTCCTTGTGAAAAGGTAAGGACCCCAGCCAGTGAGAAAGGGAGAGAAAAGTTTTTTCACATAAAATACCTTTTATGCTTAACGTGTGCTCATATTTAGAATCAGTTTACTTAAGTCATATATCGAAAACCCGACTAAGAAACACAAACATTTGGCAGACCATTTAGCCTGAACTACAGGGACATACTACTCTGCAACAAGTCATAGCAGCCATGTTTCATACTATCAAGATGCCTTATCTAATTGGATCCATTCACGAGGCCAAATGATGGTGCTCTGAGGGTGTGAAAGCCAGACACTGTGTTCTGTTATCTCAGCCACGTCATAGGCAGCAGACATGGAGACCTGGCTACATAGGTGAGGCAGGCGAAATGGCCGGGGGAGACCCTTCTTTTGCCAGCTTCATATGAGTCCTTACTGAGCTGGACCCTTTAACTCTTCAGAATTGTTTTGTGGCTGGGAAGTAATGCCTTCTAGCAGGACTCTGAGAAGCCCATGTTGTTGGGAGAGTTGCCGGAGAATGAGCAGAACGCTAAGATGAGAAAGCTTTAGACTCTTTCTTTTAGGGTTGTGACACAGAACATTTCTGAGGGCAGCATGCCATTAACTAGAATGTGCTGAGAAGCACCTGTTACTGAGCTATTTGCCAGTAAAACAGATGAATAATGGATGGGAATGGCCATAATGATCATGCAAGAGGGAGACATGTCCATGGTATAATCTGGTGGAGTTATATTATAGCCAGAATAATCTAATGAAATTTCAGCAGTATGGATATCTTGTGTTCTCAGGTACTTACAGATTGCCCACCTCCCTCTTTACTTTGTATAATAGGAAATATCATAGGCTCTAGTCTACCGTGCATACACTTTCAACCTATGAGACCCTAAAATGACCATCAGTCTCCGAATCTGATGAATTCAATTCTTTGTCTCCACGATATTTATTACCATTAACGAATATATTTGCAAGAGGGCATGCAAGAGTGGATGAGTGTGTCAAGATCTATTTAAGAAACTATTAGTCATTTATCTATGGTGATTTAATTTAAAATGATCTGAGTTATAACTCTAAAGTGCGTCCATTTGAAAATAATTTCATTCTTTACTCATTTAGCCATTTTATTGTCCTTCAACTTTGATATAAGTGATCTCTTAATTCAGAAAGAAGAAGTGAACCTCTTATTCATCTGGTCACTGAACTCCTCAGCATGGTCTCACTGTTTAATTTTATCAAAAGGCATCTTGCAAAGTTTCCTACCAACCCATTTCATCTGACACGGTGCCTGGAGCTGTGTTTTATTAAATTATAAATGAGATCAGATTCAGTCCTATAAAAAATATAGGCAATATTCTATGTTGAGCTCATCTGTCCCTAAGGCCCCCAATCCCTCAGTAAATACAGTGGAATTCCCATTTTACTCTGAGTGTCATGCTCCATTAATCTCTGGATCTCAAAGTGTATCTGACAAGGGTGATGTTGCACATTATAAAATAAGATTTCTCAAACTCTGCCCATCTGTTAGTGATACAGGCAATCTAAGTGTCCTATATATAGAACATACGTACATTTCCTGCATTGCATATTCGTTCAAATATTTGCTCTTGGCATTGCAAGGTGTCCTACTGTCATAACAGACAAGTCATTCATTACGCTGTCAGCACCTTGCTACCCTGCTCCCATGGAGGGCCCATTTCTATGTTTTCTATTTCTTGTTGGATGACCTATTCACTCATCATGAGCTGAGCAGTTACTCTCATAACTGGTGCAACTGAGTTGTTCATGTCAACATGTGTAAAACAAAGCTCTGCTTCTCCCTTTCTAGCTGTCCAACACTTGACTGGTGGAGGGCACTAATGGGCTGGAAACCCAGCTTGCATTCATGTGAGTTCAGTTGGTGTCAATATGATGCAGCTCTTGGCTGAGACATCTAAGGAAAGGGAATTAAAAGCAAAGAAGTAGAAGAAAAAAGTAAAAGCCAAAAAAAAGTGATTAATTATAAACCTTGTTTGAAAATATGAAAGAGAATCAAGAAAGGCTATTAGCTACCCAGACCTATATGCTGTAACTATTGGGAACACATTATGTGGGAAATTACAAAAATATATTTAACCTAAAATTAAAGCAGCTAATATGGCACATGTTTGGAAGGTGAGAGATAATGAATATTAATTTCTGGAAAATGAGAGCTAAGATTTATTGATTTTTATCTTTGATTTTATTACTTACATTTAAGAGGGCTTGTGTTTATGAGAAATGTAATATTCACTTGAAAACTACAAAGATAATTTATATTCTGTTAATTCAAGAATATAGCTTCTGAGATAGCCAAGACTTTTCCTTGCATTTCTTCTTTACCTTTTGCCTCATCTATGATTATTTTTATTTTAGAAAACAGAAAGTGCAAAAAGGGAGAAGAAATTTAAATTGGCCATTTGGCTCCTAATTAACAACTTTGATTCAAACTCGACAGAAAGCAGATTAAAATAACTGACTTCAATAAATCCATCAATAATCTATTACTTATAAACCCTGCTTCATCAACTCTAATATATATTAAAAGATTGATGGCAAACTATCAGAGATGAACACCGTCTTATACCATCTTTCTGACTTATAAAGGCTTAGTTTTGTTTTTATAAAATCAAGAGCTGTTGATGCATTATGTTGCATAGGATTTATTATTCTGAGCTTATTTTGGCGTAAGGCTACAAAAGCCCACCTCACTAATCAATTAAGTAATTGAATATTTTATGATGTATCCTTTGCCCTACTCACTTGAAATATGGTCCTCATAAAAGTACAATGTCCTCCTCCCCAGGCCTAAGGAAGAGGCATGGAGAGAAGTCAAATTTCCCCCCATAACAAACATATCAGATGGGACCATCTCCATCCCACGAACACAAGCGAAAGCAGGGAAAGACTTGAATGAAATTGCTCCAATAATTTATCTAACTAGTATTACTTTTCTGTAACAGAATACATCTAGAATATTATGGTTCACATCAAAATTACATTCTTTTCTCCACCATTTTCCAAGAGAAACCATTCAGTTTGGGGAACAAAGTTGGACAAAATCATTGTCCAATTAACCTATTATGTAATTGTCTCTATGCATTGTTTTGTAATTTAAAGAAGCTTAGCTTCACACAGTCATTAGCCTCCATAGTGACACCCCCTCCCCCCGACAATGATTTGAAGATTTAACAATACTAACATAAGTGACAGGTCTAGGCCACCAGAGAGGAATCACCGCAGGTTTTTGCAGTGTGTGTGTATGTGTGGTATTCTCTACAAGTCAGGTCAACTTGTGTTCTGCATTTAAGTTGAAATGCACATGCCTTCAGTCAAATATTTTAATGCTGTTTCCTTCTGATACATATGTATATACATATTTCAGAAATTCTACATGTAGGCAGCATGGGATTGAGCCCAAACCTTGGAATAACTTTCTTCATAGGGATGGTCAACTCTTCTATCATATAGCTAGTGGTTTCCAGAGTTTAGGTGAGGAAAAGAGCAAGGGTAATAAGGACATTATATCATTTAAGAAATGTTAGCTCCAATACCACTATTGAAATGATAACGATGAAAAGAAAAACATTGGTGAAAAACTAACTGTCTCGGGCAGAATAGGGAAACCTAAGGGGAAGGAAAACAGGGGGAACAGAGAACAGAATGCTAAGCTATAGACTTCACCAGCTTCAGGCAGACCTGCAGTTTGGAGTCAGTCTTATAAATAACTACAGAATGGAGAAAACTTGCTATTGCTAGAGAAGGGGACCCAGGAACAACCTGTGGTGACCAAGAGGAATTTAATTTAGTACTTTCCTCTGTTTTGTCAAGTTCTTAGTATATTACTTGTTTTTAAAATCTGTGATACGATTTTACATCTTGCAGAATTATAATATTCTTTAACACATTTATTCTTTCTTATGTAAATTATTAAGTCCCAATCATTGCCTTCTGCAATTTAATTCTCTCGCTTCTAAAAAATCATCTTTAAAGTACGCATTCTTTGATTTAGAATCGCATTATGAGTGTGGGATTCAAAGACTAATTTTCATCTATTTTTCCAGAGACTTTTGATGACACAGGTAAGTGGGTACCTTCACTGTGAAGGAATGACATCTGGTTTATCCATCATCAAATCTCCAATGCTGAAGAAATTACATATAATATGCTAGGTGTGCAGTAACTGATTAGGTGAATTTTTTTTAAATCAAGAGCAAGAATATGAGGTTGATTTCTAAAGCCTGAAAATTATTTCTAAAAAATTACTTTTTGCTCAAAGATTCCCTCTCCATTAAACAGTTCTTCCAGGAGACATAGCCTCTATGACCAGATCCCAAGCAGAAACCAATGCAAATACCTAATACGATGGTTTACAAGCCTTTTGGTCAGTCAGTTGCTTTGGTTTCTTTAACCAAACCCTGTAATTATGGTGAGTACATGGTATAGATTTCCCAACACATTCCAATTTCAGATATCCTCCCCTATTGTTCCCAGAAATACACATGTGGTTGCCAAACTATATAAATGCTTTTTTCTCTTGGTTCACAAAATATGACCACTGTATTAAAAAAAGGTTTTTTGCATACCAAAATATGACCTAAAAGTACTTTCAAAAGTTGTGTTTTATGTCAAGGAAATTAAGATTATTCCCAGAAGATGCAATGAATAACACCAAGAAATAAGAATTAAAGTATATAGCAATATAGTCAAGGTAATTAATAAAATTTATAGGGCAGACCAACTTTAAATATAATATTATAAAATGGACAGATGAAAATAATTCTATTTGAAAAACCAGAAAGTATGAAGGTACAGAATGATGGATTAGCAATTTCTCTGCAAAAGTGAGAGAACAGATCAGTGTATTAATCCTGCCTAGTAGGGATCAGATTGAAAATCCTCACATAAGACAGTATAATGAGCATAGCACTCATGCAGAAAGGATTAATGAAAAGGATAAGCACATTAATGAATTTTCAAAACTGCAAAACTGTTTCAATTATTTTCATTAACAGTGAACACACCATTATACTTGTTCAGAAATTACTATTAGATCTTGTCTAATTCTGTTTCAGAGATAAGTTCCATAAACCTGCATATGTTAACTGTATATAACTTACGCGGTTTTTAGTAATATTTAACTAAGTTATAGAAAACTTGCAATTTATTTCACAGTCAGTCTAATTTCAATGGTGGTTTAGTTTTTGTTGTTGATAATGGCAATGTGTTTTGTCAACTTTATAGGTGGTTGTATTTTGAAATATACCTCAATATCAAATGGCAGTTTAAGCCAAGATGGAGGCACAGGTAGAAATGCTCCGCTGCCTCACACAACCAAAAGAAAGATAACAACCAATTTAAAAACAATAAACAACCAGAACTGCCAGTATAGCAAACTGTGTGGAACTCCAACAACCAAGGAGTTAAAGGAATATTCATCCAGACTGGCAGGAAGGGCTGAGACAGGCAGCTTGGTGTGTGGAGAGGACCCACAGCAAGGTGGTGGACCACACAGGTGAGGAGGGGCTGGCTCACTGGGAAACTGAAGACTCAAAACCTCCAGCTGTAAAACACTGTGGGGGTTTCAAAGGTGGGAGAAACTCCCAGTCTTATAGGAGAGTTTGTTGGAAAGTGGGGCTAGAGTGGAGCAGTGAGAGGCATTGTTCCCTCTCTGACTCCTTCTCGCTAGACAGTGCTGCAAGGCATCAAAGAGGGTTGCCCTGCCCTGGCTAATGCCTAAGGTCCACCCCCTTAAAACATAATAGGCATGCCCAGACAAAGAAATATGGCCCAAATGAAAGAACAGATCAAAAATCCAGAAAAAGAGCTAAGCAATGAGGAGATACACAACCTATCTGATACAGAGTTCGAAACACTGGTAATCAGTATACTCACAGAAACAATGGAACTTGGTCACAAAATGAAGGACTAAATGAAGGCTACACAAAGTGAAATGAAGCAAAATATACAGGGAATCAAAAGTGAAGGGAAGGAAACTGGGATTCAAATCAATGATTTGGAACAAAAGGAAGAAATAAACATCCAACCAGAACAGAAGGAAGAAACAAGAATTCAAAAAAAAGAGGAGAGGTTTTTGATCCTCTGGGACAACTTTAAGCACCCCAACATCTGAATCATAGGGCTGCCAGAAGGAGAAGTGGAAGAACAAGAAATTAAAAACATATTTGAACAAATAATGAAGAAAAACTTCCCCAATATGGCAAAGGAAATAGACTCCCAGGAAGTCCAGGAAGCTCAGAGAATCCCAAAGAAATTGGACCCAAGGAGGAACACACCAAAGCACATCATAATTAAGTTACCCAAGATTAAAGATAAGGAGAGAACTTTAAAAGCAGCAAGAGAAAGGGAGAGAGTTACCTACAGAGGAGTGCCCATAAGACTATCAGCTGATTTCTCAAAAGAGACCTTACAGGAAACAAGGAGATGGAAAGAAGTATTTGAAGTCATGCAAGGCAAGGACCTATATCCAAGATTACTATCCAGCAAAGCTATCATTTAGAATGAAGGGGAGATAAAGTGCTTCTCAGATAAGATCAAGTTGAAGGAGTTCGTCATCACCATGCCCTTATTATATGAAATGTTAAAGGAACTTATCTAAAAAGTAGGAGATCAAAAACTATGAACAATAAAATGACAATGAACTCATAACTATCAACAACTGAACCTACAAAACAGAAACAAAAACTAAGCAAACAACTAGAATAGGAACAGAATCACAGAAATGAAGATTGCATGGAGGGTTATCAATGCAGAGGAGAGGGAGAATGGGGAGTGAAGGCACAGGGAATAAGAAGCATAATTGGTATGCATAAAATAGACTGGGGTAGGTTAAGAATAGTATAGGAAAAGAGAAGCCAAAGAACTTATATATACCACCCATGGACATGAACTGAGGGGGGCACTGCTGGAGGGTGAGGGGGTGCAGGGCAGAGGTGGGATAAAGGGGAGAAAAAGCTGGGACAACAGTAATAGCATGATCAATAAAATATACTTAAAAATAAAATGAAGTAAATACAAAAATGCACCTCAATTAATTAAATTTGGTTGAACTTATCCATCTATCAGCTTTTGTTTCCCTACCCATCTTAGCAAGTTTCTAAGAATCATATTTAACAAATATATACCTCACAGTAGGTCTACTTTCTCAGGCTTATCAATTTGCAACTAGAGAAATACTGGGAGCCAGACAATAGGCAGGAGTTCATACTCTGTCATTTGCTTAAAGGCAAATGTTGGAATTACTTTGGGTCTCCTTTCTTTTAGGTTAAGCAACCTATGAACATTTTTTACAAATCCCTTTTTTTTTCCTATTAAGTTGCCTCTTCCTGACTAGTGTAATAAGTGCAGGGTCAAAAATACTATTCCAAAGAAACATGTCAAATAACATTGCAAAATAAAAATTTTATGAAATATAACTTCTTCATAAGTAACAGCCAGCATACACAGAAATGACTCCCCATTTAGTGAAAGATATAAAAACTAAAAGCATTGAGTTCAAATATCTATTTTAGGGTTTTAATATTCATCCAGGAAGATATATCTTTCCATCTTTTATTGACTTACCCCCTACCTCAAAGAAAAGAAAAGAAAAAACATAATCCAGAGACATGCAATTATTTAATAATATCCCTTGTGCTACAAGGGTTTTATACCTACAATATTCAAAATTCTTAAACAAAAATAATACCCAACTTCTACCACTGGCATCTTAGAGTTTGTTTTCATTTGAGGGTCACAAGTAACTTACTCTCAAAAAGAAAACTCCATGAGACAGTAACCTGTTTTCTGGAAACCTTAGAATTCTTAGTTTAAAATTCTATGTGTTTCTTATTCAATAACATACTATATTTACTTAAGGAGTAGTTATTCCTGGATAATGTTCATGTCCAAATTTTTAGGTTGAATGAATGCAAGAGCCAAATAAACTTGGCAATTAGGTGAACCAAGTTTCTGGTTTAAAAATGGCCTCTGTCTAGAAGTCTTGTACAAATCTTCACCTAAACTCCCACTAAAAGAACCATAAAAAGACAGAAAAGATGTAAATTTATGACCTGAAAAACTAAGATTGACAGACAACCTAAGGACTGAATCTGGAAGGCATTTTCAATAATTGGGAGTCAGACAGAGTTGAGTGTATTAACCAACTGGTGCCCTGGGTGTGTGTCATCTCATAAAACAGACCAGCCCTCACAGAATGAGAGATGGTAGAAAGATAGCAAACCTGACGCACACTCCCTCCGGCTCAGGCCAAGAAGCAGGGTCTGCGATGGCCAAGAATCTCTGTAGGCCATGTTCTTTTCTCTTCCCTCCCTCCTCAGCCCATTCATCCTGTACGTTTTTCAAGAATCTGAAACTCCAAAAGCTGCATGTAAAAAAGAGAGACGGGGGAGCAGAAGTGGGGGCTGACAGTGAAATGCTTAGTTCTCCACCCAGAAATAAAGCTCAGGAGAGAACACAGCCCGAGGTGGACTGTAATTGTTCACAAAGAGATGCCCAAGGCTCTCATAGCACCTCTTCTTTAGCGGCTGACCTGAGTTGTATTCAGCCAACAAATGGTGAGTAAAAGGTCAATCCACTTAATCTGATCACTGAGCTAGATGCATTCTTGTTTATTTAATTATTCATAAAAGTTATAACAATGATGAATATAATAGCAGGGACTAGAAAGTTACTATGTGACAAGTACTATTCTTCCTACTTAGAAATATTTAATCATTTCATCTTTATGAAACTTATGAGGTGGGTACAATCACCCCCATTTCTCTGATGAGAGGGAAGCAAAGAGAGAAGCTTACAGGTAATAAAAAATAGTATAATTTCATCCACTTGCAGAGGTGCTTTGAAGGAGAAGGCTAGTATGATAGATGGTTATAGTAGTGAGTCCCAATAAATCCTGCCTTTTTATGTCCAGCGTCTGTATAATGTGACATGGTAACTCCTTATATCAAGAACTAGTCTATTTGACCACCCTGTTTAATCGCTTTCTGACTTGCTTTGCCTGTTACACTGTGGCAGAAGTAATGTGTGAATTCGGAAGCCCAGGTCTTGACAGACTGTTCACTTTTTACTTTTGCTGCCTTCATAACCATCATAAGGTGAAGAAATTCCATCAGATCTAATGGAGGATGAGAGGTCAACTGGAGGAAAACCAAGAAATCCCAGTTTAGGGCCAGCCAAAGTGGTGAAACCTGCAAGTGTTGTCGTCTTGGAACCCCCAGCTCCAGTCTAGTCGTCAGATGACTATAGCCACATGAGAGATCCCAGGAAAGAGAAATAGAGGACTGTCCCGTGTTGCCAAACCACACAATCATGAAAAACAATAAATTATTAGTTTTTTAGCCACTGAGTTTTGAGCTGGTCTATTAGACTGCAACAGAGAACTTAAATAGAAATTGGTACCTGGGAGTGAGCTGTTGTCAATGCAAAAACCCAAAATGCTTGGCATTATCTTTGGGCTCTTGTGGCTACAGTCATCTGGTGTCCCCTGACATCTGTGAGGCACCGGGTTGTGAATTAAGCTATCAATAAAACACAGTCTTTATTGTCAAGATATTCACTGTCTCATCAAGAAGATGTAACTAGAAGGGAGTATGAAATCATTGCTTTGAAAGAATCCTAAAGAAGGCTATGATAACATAAAGAAGAAAAAAGAGGGGTTCTGGGAAACATCATGAAGGACCAGGCAATTGAAAGGGACTGAAAGAACAGTTGGGACTATAACAGACAAAGATGGGGCTGATGAGCATTCCAGCTGTAGGGACATCCTGAGCAAAGGCACAGAGGTGCAAAGGCACAGGGGAGGTTCTGGGAAGAGTGAACCGTCCAGGTTGACAGACGTATGATGTGCAGAAGAGGCAGGGTTGTAGGAGCAGGAACCTGGTGGAGGCAGAGTGCCAGGCATTGAGGTCAGGCTAAGTAGATTGGACTTTCAGGCATGAAAATAACATGGGAGAATATAAGGAGGTGAGTTCATCTGATTTCATCAATAGCACCTCAAGGAGCTAAATCTAAAACTAGCTGGAGACCCTATATGCACAATTATCAAAGTTTCCTGACCATTTTGGATTCAAGATACTTTACGATGTGCCTTTATGCCTTTATACTTGCCTTTATGCTGTTTTAGGAAACAAAATATTCTGAAATGAACATTGGTTTTTCTCTAAAACAATGGTAAGCAATATAAATAATGCTATGGACTCACATAACTGTAACATATTTTTACTCTCTCTTCCAAATTAAGGAAGTATTTGATGAAGGAAAAAACATAAAAGTTGTTTTATACTCTTAATGTCCAAACACTGGTTTGTCTGATTTTTTTTTTTAATGAACTGGTGAAATTTACTTGCTGATTAGATCACATCACCATTTTTTCTTATTCAAAGTTGACCAAATGTAATTGATGCATTCTGTTAAGTTCGTTAAACAAAGAGGCCATTAAACTAATGTGGCTCTAATGCCATGGCAGCCCACCTAAGTGAACCCAAATCAAAGCCTGTAAATGCCTCAAGGTCACAAAATCAAAATGCTACGGACAACCAACCACAAAGAGCCAATGACCGTTGAAGCTGTAGCCAATCAAATCATTTCCTTTCTTTGCTTCAGCACTTCCTCTGCAGTCTTTCCTCTGGCTCTGATCGGGGAATGCTCCTAACCACTTCCGGTTTGGTGCCCCCAATTCCAAGTGATTTTTGACCAGATACTCTCTTAACATTTTTCTTTAAATTTTTAATAACCTCAGTTTATCTCGTAGAAACTCTATTTAATCTGTTTCCCCCTCCCCCTACCATGATATTGTTTGTAGATGCTGCTTTGAATAGGTTTTATATTTAAAAAGAAACAAACTAAAACAAAACACTTGATCTCATCACTTACATGGAACTATTGCAAAAATAAAAATACATAAAAGGTGAGATCTATCAAAATGGGGACAATCTCATAAGGGTTTCCCATTGTGACATAACCAATAGTAGGCTGCCTTTAGACACCGGCATGATGACAATAAAAGACACCACAAATCTCTGTGTAATCAGTGGTTTATTATCTAATAAATAATTTAATTTAATATGTATGTTCAGATATCGCTAAGGCATGCCTTCCATTGTCCCTGACAACACTGTGTGCTAAAATGAAATATTCCTTTAAAACCTCCAAAACGAAAGAGGCAAACACCAGCTTGAGGCCAGACAAGAAGCCTGTGAAACCTCAGACAGTTTTCATCACAGCTGGCCCGGCCTGGGCAGTTTCAGACAAAGGACTTCCGTCTTTATCTGGCCCTTATTTTGATGTCTCATTCAGCTGAAGATAAAAGGAAAGATGTGCTTTGAAATTTAACCATTAGGGCGGCAAAGAAATCAACATGCAAATGTCACCCATACATGAATTCAAGATGAAGTCTACATTTGTCATTGCACACTGAGAGCTTGTAGGGTTTTTTTTTTTCCTTCCCAAAGCAGTAGGATAAAGAAACCATGGCTGAAATATCATTGTTGGATTTAGTACAATTGGAATTCTTTAACTTACACATCTTATTTACAAAGCACACACACATATATATGAGAGAGAATATAATACTATGGTGGAAGGGATCACATATATATATATATATATATATATATATATACACACACATATGTATATGAGAGATAATTACGTGTGTATATAGATCAAGAGTACACACTTTTATAACATATAATAAATAGGAGAGAATATATGTGGGGATACAGAGAATACATTAAGAGTGCATGAAAAAGCTATGAGAAGAGATACAATAAAAAATGGAAAATCTGATAGATAATACAATTTAGTTTTAGATGATTAAGAAGACTAGGGAGACTCCAATCTTTGTTTTTGAAATCTTACCAACTCTGTCATGAAAATGAGCTAATTTATTGGGAAGTGTGAAGAGGCGTGGCTATGGAAGGTGACAGTGACCTACCTTAAAGACCTGGGCAGAGTCAGGATTTGCTCTACACATGTTGACAGAAAAAAAAACTTGCAAATTGCAAAGTATTAATCAGATTCATTTCAAATTTAGAGTAACTGTGCATATATCTTCTGTGTATAGTTTCTCATTTTCCTGATTCAGAAGTAATTTTCTAAAGTTGTCATTCCAAGTAATTGTCATTTTTATGGGAATTTCATGTTTGTTCTCATATTTTTGCCATTCAAAACTCCAAAGAAAATGACTTATCACTCTCCCCAACCCTCAACATATTGTACAAATCCATAGTTAAATAAAGAGGATGATTAAAAGACTGGAAAGGATCTGAGAAGTTTGTTTTGGAACAGAAAGTTTAACATTGGGAAAAGCCATGAAGTTTGTGTAAAAATAATTGGGAAGGACTGATTCATCTGAAAGACCCTTGGACTACCTCATAACTTTAGAGGAAGACAACACTAAGTAAGGTCAAAACTCCTTTTAAAGGAATGGATTGTAATTTATCTGAATCCGGATGCTTTGGGAATTGACAGAAAATTCTGTTTGACAAAAAGCAATAAAAAACACTAGGTTTATTTAAGATTTTAAGTAATGGAACACTTAGAGTAATCTCAGTACATGTGAAACTTCTGGCCTGAGACAACAGAAAAGTGAGTTAAAAGCATAATGTCTATATTGAGATTGGTAATGTGAGGAATAAACTTTCAGTTACCCTTTTGAGATTGCAAAACTGCTTATTGGCTGCTCACACATTAAACAATGTCCAGATGAAATATTTTTATTGAATTTATTGGGGTGACATTGGTTAATAAAATTATATGGGTTTCAGGTGTATAATTCTATAATCCATTATCTCTACACTGTATTGCGTGTTCCCCACCCCAAGTCAAGTCTCCTTCCATCACCATTTGTCCTCCTTTCCCCTCTTCTCCCTCTCCTAGGTCCCCCAATCCCCTTTCCCTTGGGTATTCACCCTAATATTTAATGCATTGATAGAAGAGAACCTGTGAGTCAATGGCTCACTGGTTATAATCCGATGAAGTTACACTGTTTACTTTCAAGTAAACTAAATGGACAATGGACAGAAGGAACAATTTCCTATTCGAAGGCCACTTATTGTACTACAGTTATATTTTAAAAAATCTTAAACCAGCCTAAAAAGCTTTGAATGACTTGGGTCCTCTTTTCCTCTTTAACCTGGACCACCCCTTTCTTACCCACTCCACCACCAGCAAGAACTGTCTGTAGTTTTACCATTTTCTTGCTCAATCAGTCAGATCTTTTTAGTCTTAGCATATCATCACTTGCTGCTTCACCTCTGAGACCTTCTCATGGCTGGCTCATTTTTACCCTCCTTAGAAAAGCATTCCCTTACTATTCTGTCCCCAGCCTCCCTCATTTTCTATTCTAGTATTTTATTGTGTCATTTATTCTTCTTGCCACACTCTGTATGTAGTAAGAGGTGCCAATTTAATGTTTGGTCTCCTCACAAGAACTATAAGTTCCACGTGTTGGTAGATATAAGCCCAGCTGATACAGAGCCTGCATAGAGACAGGCAACCAAAACATATTTTTTAAAGAATTATTGAATGACTGTGAGATTCATCCTGTTTGATTACTCCAGTATGAATAAGAAATCAATTGTAATCACTGATAGGCAGATCAAAACTATGAAATGTTATTATATCTTTTTTATTAAGCCTTCAGCATCTTGTGTCTCAGAAGTATTTGAAGGCATAAAAATTGCCTTGTCTACATTTAGAGCTCTTTTATTCCTTCTTTAAAGAATGCATCCTTGGTTGTATGAAGCATAGTGTGCCAGTCTGTTCTGTGAATAAACAGCCAACGATTGTAGAATGAACCCCAGAAACACTTCATTTCATCATATTTGAGGGGTGACTCAGCTGACCCTGGATACTACCAAGGGGTCATCAACAGATTCTTATATATGTCTGTGAAGTAAAGAACACAGACCGATTTATGTCTAATGACAGCAAAGTCATGACTAAATTAATCTGTCAATCACTACGTGGTTTCTAGATTTTATATATAAATATTTTTTAATAGAGACTCTATTAAAGACTGGAACCCATACAGAGATAGGCAAAAGTAGGTTTACAGTTGTTCATGTGGAAAATAACACCAACATTAATAAATAATGATATAAGAATAGACCTGTGTTTCATGTGTTTACAACGGTAAACCTAGTTTTGCCGACCTCTTTATGTTAAAAAGAAATGCATGAGTATTCTTATCATCAGAATCACAGTGTGAGCCCTTTCTCCGCCCTGCAGAACATCACCCTCACTTACCCATTCTTGAAAAATCTCAGTGACCTACATGTCAGTCTGTTCTAAAAACCTAAGTACTCTGTTAATGAGGCCACTTCCAATCATCACTGAGGAACATCACCCTCATTTACCCATTCTTGAAAAATCTCAGTGACCTTCATCCAAAAAAGCTATGTAAACTCTCTTTTTGAAAACGATTCTAAACGGTTGCTTTGAAGGTGAGAAATGGACAGTGACCTCTGGAAAAATTCCAAGTCTTTAAAAAAAAATCAGGGAGTCTTTCTTAATTGAGAAGCTTACATTCGCAATCACGTCTTGTCTGGTTTCACCTCAAAAACAAGATCCAGGTCCTACCCATTAAAGATGGTAATGACTTAATTAAAACCAAGTTCTAGGCTCTGTGGGGTCTGGCGTGCAGGGGACGAGGCTGTCTACCATTGTGCTATATGGATTCTGATAATCTATGCCAGATATATATATACAGTCATGGGCTAACTCCCATTATAAAGCTTCTAGTCTACAAAACCAGGAGAAAGCTTGTCAAAATAAATCTTAACTTCTGACCGTGGTAGAAGACCTACTACGGGGTATTAACAGAGTCGGAACTGTCAATCACTGCCTGGTCTCAATGTTTATGTTAGGAATTCCAACTCTGGTGGCATGAACTTGGGATAAAAACCATTGTAAGCTGTGTGAGTCCAAAAAACACAAACCCAGAGTGAAATATATTTCGGGCTGAAATGACGTTACCGATGTCTGAGATGGGTTTTCTTTCTTCCCCTTCCCCCAACCTTTCCTTTTGAAATGTGATGCTTTTATTAGATTATTTCTACTGCCAAAAGACACAGCTACTGTCTGGCTGAATTTGCTGGTTTTCTCTAGAATTAAAATAAATAAATAAATGAAAAAAGTCCAAATCTTTTAAATAAAACAAATGGGAATATTTTATTTTTCTTCTTATTCTTGCCAACTGAACAAAATCTGTACATTTAGATAGGACTCTAGGTCACCTAATATATGATATGTACTTTTATGTACACATACAGTACATATGACAGAATGGGTTCTTAAAATAAACAAGTATTTTTCATGGGTATGTAGATAAATGGGCAATAGCACTTTGCTACAATGTGAGTTAGCAGCATGTCGGATTTGACAGACAGCTCCTTAAATTTCAACTGGGCTGTATACAGGCTCCTGTCCAATCCCATTTCTATCATTCTCCTATCATGTACCCTCCTGATCCTTGATAGCAGAGCCATCCTTCCTTAGTGCCCAGTGAACATCTAGATAACTTTGCATATTCCTCTCACTTCACTGATTTAAAAAAAAAAGGTGAGGCCTTGAGAAATTAAATCACCATCACACATTCAGAGACATACAAAGAATGAATTAACCTGTTGGGGAACCTCCCCACTGACATATTAGCACTTTGCGTTAGAGGCACTGCCAGCACTTCACTGACATAGCCAAGGGGTCACTGAAGGTCATCCTTGTCTTTTCCTTTAAATAAAACTGGGGGCTGGAGGGAGGGAACGGTGAGAGGAGAAATTTTGCCCACAGGGCTAGAACTCCTTTAAGGAATTGAGCAGATTCTTAAGGAGGGCAGATTTGTGGAGGATGGGTGGTCTTTATGTTTCACCTATTGTCTCTGGCCTTGTCTTTGCGAATTTCTGGAAACTGCCTTTTTTACGTTAGTATCACTCTCCTTCCTTTGCCTCAGTTCCTCCAGACCACATAATCTATTTGTCCTTGACTTCCTACCAGGGAAAATTAACATTGCATTCACTTTGAGTTCATCACATCATAATTTTTGTATTGACTGTGTGACAAAGGGCTAGAATGTGGGGCCGGTCATGTGTCAGGTACTCTAAAGGCATTTGATATCAGTTTTTTTGGTGCTTTTTTTCCCGATCTTTAAACTATGTCTTTGTGATTAGGTGTCTGCATGGAGAGCAGAGCTGAAAAATAAACCTGGTTTGCATGAATTCCAAAGTCTGTTCTCCTTTCAACAAGCTACACTACTTATTCCATTCATTTTTCAAAGTGCTCTTCTTCATGAAATAGAAATGCTGTCATTAGCTGATCCCAGTGAAGCACAATCTTGTAATTGTGGGATATACTGGGGTTCGTTGGCATTCATCTTCTCTCTCTAGGACCAGGGAGTATGGTCAGCCCAGGTTGAAAGTGCCTTCTGTGTCCTGAAATAGATTCTTTTCTGCCAGGAAACTGAATTAACATAAAGAGATGAGTAAACGCAGATGGTGACCTTATTAGCATAGATTTTAAGGTTTTGTTGTTCCCTACATTACACACCGTGTCCCTCAAAACTTCTAAGAACTTAGTCACTTTATCATTACAAGTCAGATAATGTTTAATGGAAATCATCATGTTGAACTTGGAGGTGTCTGGGATGAGGAAAGGATGTGTAGTTTATTCAATTTCCCACCCCATTTCAGCCCTTCCATTTCTGGGTAATGCATTCATGCCATTTGCTATGTGTGAAACCAGCACTAATGGTGGATTCTATATAACTAGAGACATGCATGCTAGCCTAGATTGGATTTGAGTCAGACCACAGAGCAAAACCTAAAGCAACAATCATTTGCCAACCCTCAATCCCTTGAGGGATTGTCCACTGACTAACACTGTCTGTCCTGCTGGAGTCTGGGAGAGAATGGGGCTATCATTCCTAATAATTCACAACCCCATAGACTGTAAATCTTAAAGGAAGTTCTTTCTTTCTTT
>PVKM010006241.1:0-44963 GCA_004027735.1 Carollia perspicillata
GTGAGGATTGCCTGAGGGAGTGGGGGATACTAGGGGGAGGGAGCAGAGGGGAAAAATTGGGACAATTGGAACAGCATAATCAATATAATATAAATTAAATTTTATTATTTTTAGCCATTATAATAGTATACTTTTTGAAATCAAGAACACAGTAGATCAGAAACAGTGAATTAGGACTGGGTGGGGGGCCTGCAGAGCACTGGTAGTAGAGAAAGTGACAGCTGGTCATCTAACACCAACAAGTGAGAATGAAGAGCTGAGTCAAGGACTAATCAAAAATAAAAGTATAGTGACAGTTAATGTACAGACAACAGCCTGCCATGTCTTAGTGGCCCTTGGCTTTATTCCTGTGTTATAGAATAGTGTAAGAATGATGTTCACATCAATCAGATGGTACAGAGAAGACACTTAATTGTTTGCTGAGTGGGTCATTAAGAAAAGGGTAGATTATGCTTGGTTAACTTCATAGCATAATGGGATATTTGTGACAGGGTTCCCTTTATTCTACAAAGATTTTCTTCAAAAATTAATTGTAATTATTACTTATATATATATTTAATCCTTACCAAAGGATATGTTTTTATTGATTTGAGAATGAGAGAGAGAGAGAGACATTGATGTGAGAGAAAAATATTGATCTGTTGTCTCCTGTATGTGTCCCAACTGGGAATCGAACCACAACCTTTTGGTGTTTGGGATGATGCTCCACCAACTGAGGCATCTGGCCAGGGCTGTAGTTATTATATTTTTAATCACATTTTTGGAAATTAAAGGAGTAAGCGTTACTTGGAAAATTATTTTTGGAGAATGCCCTTATTTTCTGTCAATTCTAAATTAATTGGGGATTCTGTGATACCTACATTTTTATTTATTAGCACTAAGATACTAACACTGGGTACTGAAGTAAATGATTCTTGGTTTGTTCTGAATTACAGAAGTCTCTACTATTTGGGAGCATGTATCAGAATTTGTGGAACGACAGTTATCTGTACACAAGGTAGGATTTATACTTCAATTTTTTAAAGATTTTATTAATTTATTTTTAGCCAGAGGGGAAGGGAGAAAGAAAAGAAATGGAGAGAATCATCAATGTGTGGTTGCCTCTTGTGTACCCACTACTTGGGACCTGGCCCACAACCCAGGCATGTGCCCTGACTGGGAATTGGACTGGCTACCCTTTGGTTCACAGGGCAGCACTCAATTCACTGAGTCACACCAGTCAAGGCTATACTTTAATTTTAATGTAGGAGTTCAGAGAATATCTTCACCTCAGTCTCATATAATTTTGCTGGGAGCAGGACAGCAGACTTTAGAGCCACCCAGTTTAACTTTCTGTCTTATGATTTTATGATGATCACACTTGGGACTTGTGGATATTTGTAAATTCTGCTGTTCTAGTGATACAAAGTATGTCGCTGATCAGCCTGTGTCTGTGGAGAGGAGCTAGGTGAATCTGTTTATCTGCTATTGGATAGTGCTGCCTTAACTCTAGAAGGATATGATAATACTTTTTGTCTTGTCTCCTCATAGGGAATAGATTTAACTGATGTATAAGAAGACAGGGACAAACTCAACTTGCTAAAAATGAGAGAAATTTTTCTCAGGGATGGACTAGTTCCTCCTGACAGAGATTTGGGGAGTTTGGAGGGAGCTGGAAGATTGTGAAACTTTTATACCCTACCCAGAGGTCCCTATGTGACAGCCCTTAGGCTAAATTCCTCCTTCAAACTAATTTTGTTGGGTCTGATCATTTGAATTAGTCATGACCACTTAAAATTTGGAGAGTTTATATAAAGTTTTGGATTTTTTTCCTCAAAAGTCAGGTTTAGCAATACTAGTTTTTCATTTCTGTGTGTGACCCTGGGCTGCAGCTGGCAATGGGCTCTCCCCTTTCCACGGGTCATGCACTCTCTTGCTGCCACCTTCCCTGACCGCATACCTTCACCCAGTCGCTTGCATCCTTTCTTGGTCCCTGTAGGCATCTGAGTTTGTAAACCTTGATGTGTGACATTTCCAAGGAGACAGAGACCCAGTTTGAGAGGCCAAAGCGTTTGTTTCCTTCCACCAGCCAAGATCACTGCACTGCAGCATATGCCTTGGCCCTGGGTTGTCTGATATTAGGTAAGGGACATAAAGTTTAAAAAAAGGAATGAGAAAGCAGAGATTCTCATGACCCTTTAAATTCTCTCCCTCCAATGGCAAATGATTAAAATTTAAAATGTGCCACAATTTAGGACTTAGACATAGATTTAGAGTAGTTATGGCATCCATACAAGTTTTCTTAGTCCTTACAGCCTTGGAATGATGTGGAGATGAGGGATCTGGCGTCAGACAAGCATCGTGGATTGATATGTTTCATTTTATACTAAATTTGCTATTGCTGTGTCTGTAAAGCATTGTAGGGTTATTGAATGTGTAAGGGCTAAGGTTAATTCTCTTCATGTTTTTCTGGATAACAGTACTAAGGACTGTTTTTCTTTACCCCTTCAGTAAATTGCTAATTTTTCCTTACAGGGGGTTCAGATTCCAGGACTTGGAACTTTCACTTTCATGAGACAAAAACTTGAGGTGGGAAACAACAAGTTTCTCCTGTTTCAGAGGCCCATATTTATCATGGCGGAGAAGTTAGTACAGCTCCATGGACTGAAACAAAACAAAGTATATACTCCTGGTAAATATATTTAATGTTTAAGATGTTCCCAGAGGGTGGCTAGCCTGGCAATGAGAACAGCAAGCAAAACTGGGTCCCTTGGGGTTCACTTTCCACGTGGTGCCTTTGGCAGAGGGAGGGGCGGTGGCAGGAACAGCGTGCACAGTCTTCCGGCAGGCCACTGTGAGCCTCCGTGGCTTAAGAGGCAGGCTTGAGAAGACCTCATGTGGCGTCAAAGCAAATTTATGTAAAAGCCATATCACAGTGTTGTAGAGACTCAATTCCTATTTCAGACCCTAAGGAATTAAACATGGCTATAAAGCAGAGAAGGTTAATTAGCATCGCTGGCTGGGAGAATTACAGTCAGTGTCAGTTGTGAAAAAGATCACTAACTGTGTATCTATCATATGTATAATCTAAATTACTAAAATTTAAAAGTCAGCAGGTTAATAATTCCATAAAGAGTCAATGAATAACTTGTATACTTCTCACACCCTAAAATCTCCCTCCCTCCCTCCCTCCCTCCCTCCCTCCCTTCCTTCCTCTCTTCTGCTAACATTGACTGAGGACCACCTATGTGTCAGGCCTGGGTCCAGGTGCCTGAGATACAGTAGTAAACAAATAGACATGATGCCTGAAACAGGACACTTACCTTCTAGCCTCAGTGTGTGGGCTCTGTGACACCTGCCCTGGTGCCACACCTTTCGGGGTCTTTCCTCCCTTATTTCTGGCTTTGTTTGTTTTGATCTTTCTTATCATCCCCGTCTGTATCAGCCTCATATATGGATGAAGAGAGATAGTCTACCCACAATGTCAGCAGGTGAAAACACTGAAACTCAACTTTATGTTAAGTTGGCGGAAAATTTTTAGGGTAACTTTCCACCAGAAAAATTATATATCGAAAAAAATACAAACTATACTTAGAATTCATTATACATATATTCAGTACAATGAGTTTGATGGACTTTTCAGCCATTTTTGCTTATAGTTTTATGACAGAAGAAATATCCTAATTCATCAAAAATCTACAAAATGAAATAAAAATAAGCCTATATTTTGGCAAAAATATTTGTGCCTTAGAAGTAGAGCTTACTTTTGGTCTTGTATCTTGTAATGTAGTCCAGAAAAGTAGTTGAGGTCTATGATAATTTTTTTCACAAGGTTGAGGAAATTTCAGAATTAAATATGTATGACTCAATTAGTTCTCAAAAATAGTTGTATCCACAGTTTAGCTTTGGGGTTATGATTCTTCATCATTAATTAACTAGGTTTCTAATCAAACATTACTGCCATAGTCTGTGCTTTGAATGACTCAGAATCTAGCATGGGAGATAGACACAGAAGCAAACGATACCAAATGGTTAAGTGTTGTAAGAGCAGCTTTGATCAGAACCGGATCAAAGCCTAGGATGGCCTAACCCTGCCTGGGGAGGTTTGGGATGATGACGTGTGAGGAGGTCTTAAAGGATGACAGGACTTTGCTGGTGGAGAAGCCGGGGGAGATAGTTCAGGAACAGTATGAACAATTCCAAAGTCCTTATTCAGGTGAAGGCTGTCGAGGATGTCTGTATGTCCAGGGCATATACTGTGCAGGCAAGTGGAGAGAAGGGAGATAAAACAAAAATGGTTCGCAGGGGCCTTAAGTAGTGTGATAAAGACTTTGGAATTCATTCTGTAGGCACTGAGGAGCCATTTAAAGTTTTTGGGCGGGGGATTATCTGTAGTGGTCCAGTTTTTAGTTTAGGAAGGTAGCTCTTAAAATTACAGGAGTTTGGTATAATATGGTACAAGCCTGATGAAGGTAGCGGCACTCGGGGAAGATGAAGGAATCTGCTCATGAGACATTTCAGATGTGGAACTGATGGGGTTCGGTTACCAAAGTATTGGGTAGCAAAAGGAATGAAGGTATTTAGGATGACTCAGATTTCTTGGAGGATATATGAAAACTCATGCCATTACTGCCATAGGGAATGAAGAGAGAAAGGCAGGTATTGGTGGCAAATATAGTAATGAGTTTGCTTTTGGGCAATTTGAGATTTCTGTAGGGTTATTTATGTAGAGATGATTCCAGAGCTCAGGAGACGGGTGGAGACTAGAGATCAAGATTTGGATAAGTTTGCCTATGAGAGAATATAAAGGAGAAAGGAAAGGACAAAATCCTGTAAGATAAGCAAACCACCCTCGTATAAGAAATAGAAGAGGAAGGGAGCCAGCAAAGGAGACCGAGGAGAAGAAAAAGGAGACTCAAGAGAGGCGCTATGGACACTGGAGAAGAGAGGCCACGGCTAACAGGAGTTGAAGTGAGGGCATGACGGCAAGATTCGCGGTGTATCCATTGGCGGTTCCTCATGAGATGACAGTGCACCCCCTGAGATACGTGTGCCAGGAGGCGGACTGCAGAGAGGCGTTGGGTAAATGGGAGGGGAGAATCTAGAGGCAGATAATATAGCTTCCCCTTTTAAGAAATTTATTTACAAACATGAAATGGAGGGAGATGGTATAGAATCACCATGAGTTGTGCAGGGGCCGGTTGGCCAGCGCAGGGAAGTGTGTGTCTTACAGAGTTGTTAATTGTCGTTATCTAGCGTATGGGACATTAAAGCTTGCTGAATGATTGTTCAGAGTGTGATCTCGTCCCTTTATCAGTGGGCCTTGTTTACTGCCTCCCTTTGGATTTATCATGTCCATCTTGCTATTTACCCCTTTTCTGACTTGTGGACCTTGCGTAGCTCTATAACTGTTCTACCTGAGTAGAGCCTTTGCTTGCTCCAAGCCAGGTATGCTCCTTTCCTTTGCAATGTCATTTTTGGACTCATTAGAGAGGGAAAGCTTTCTGTAGGTCATCCTCTGATATGATGCAATTTCATTTGAAAGGTAACTTCTAGTGAAGATGACTATCTTTTCAAAATACGTAGTGTTTGTAGATATTTATAATCATTTAAAAATCATATGATGAGTGGAAGAGAGAGACAAATATTGTGGTGGCATGTCCGAAGATATAAGGGGGCTGAAAAATTCAGAAAACCCTCTGGTGAAGAGAAGCATTTCTTATTGGGTTGATCAAAAAGTTCGTTTTGTTTTTCCATAAGATGGCTCTGGTAGTGCTTAGTTGTATTTAACTTCATTCAAAACAATTTTGTCAGATTGTATTTTCACAGCTGCCATATCAACATGCATTTAAAAAGCTTATCAAAATTGGTGAATTTTGGTCCGACCATTTCAATATTAAAGATGGAAGAAATATGCAACATTTTTGGCATATTATGTTTTATTATTTCCAGAAAGGTAAAAATGCAACTGAAATGCAAAAAAATATTTGTGCAGTGTATGGAGAAGGTGCTGTGACTGACTGAACGTGTCAAAAGTGGTTTGTGAAGTTCCATGCTGGAGATTTCTCGCTGGACGATGCTCCATGGTGGTGTAGACCAGTTGAAGTTGATAGCGATCAAATTGAGACATTAATTGAGAACAATCAACATTCTTCCATATGGGAGATAGCCAATGTACTCAAAATATCCAAATCAGTAAAGGTATTGGTGAAAATGAAAATGCATCTTTTATTTTATGGAAAAAATGTAATGGACTTTTTGGTCAGCTCAGTACTATGTATCCAAGAGAAACATACTAAGTATACTCAAGCATATTCAAATGTACTAAGTATAGTTTAGAAAACTAATTGTTCTTATTTTAAGCAAAAAAGTTACATTTTTAGGAAAACTGTACTGATTAATATCTATTGATAATCAGTTGTCAGTTACATTGGGTACAACAAAAGGCTTCATACTGACAATTCTGTTTTTAAGTATTGAGAATCACATAAAGATTTGTAAGTGGATGTGGTTTGTTGTAATTCCCACTTCTCTCCCCCTCACCTCACTGTCTTTTTTCTCCTCTAGGTGATATCCCAATTGTACCACTTAATTTTGCCATGATATCCCTGGAGGGTTCATTTAACAGGGATACAGTGGAAGGATGTGTGAAGGAGACGTTGCTTTTTTTATCACGATCCATTTCCACCAAAAAAAATGTGGAGTTTATATTCAAAGGAATCGGGGTCCTCGTGATCAGAGATGGCAGGGTGAAGATGAGATTTCTCAAGGACTTCCTTTTTAAAATGGATGGAAGTGGGGCTTTGGCAAAAGCCCTAGCAAATGTAAATTACTGTTTTCTTTCCCTTAACCTCTCTCCTGTTATAGCTCTGAGTCATCTGTAAGTGTGTCTTTATTAAGGAAAATTCAGGTTGACATATTTTAAATGGCAGTTACCCCAAGTGCCAAGAAGTGCTTATGTGTAGATGATAACTCTCTGACAAAAGGTTTAGAAGGGAAAGTGAACTTTAAGCTAAGTTTTGAGTCAATACCAACTGAAAAACATAAATTGTAATGGAAATCATTAAAATTGTGAACATTTCATAGTACGTTAGAGCTTAAAAAGTTATTCCACATATATTATTTCATTTGAGTTTCAAAACTCAAATGAAAATAAAACCAGCATTTACCATCATCCTGATTTTCCAAATAAGAAGAATGGGAGCTCAGGAGGTCTCTTGGGAAGCCTGAAGATAGGGTGCTGATAAGTAGTGAAACGGAAATTCAAGCCCAAAGGTTTTAATCGCTCTTTTTTTCTGGTAATACTATTTTATTTTAATGAAAGTCTATAATAAAATTGGATTCAGATCATGGAGATGGGTCTTTAACTTTTAATTTGCCATGCCGTAGAAGAAACTCTGTAATTGACCCATCGTTGTTAACCATTTAGTAGCTGGTGTGGTCTTCATGTTAAGTTGTAAACAGAGTTTAGCGAGTCAATGAAATAGTCAATTAGTAGGACCAATTGAATAGTGCGTTTTCTGTGCACCTTTGGAAACTAACAGAGTTGGCATGAATGAATTGGACTATCACAAATGTTAGGTAATCCTGTGTCCCCCTAGAGCAAAAGCCCAACTTTTAAATGAAAAAAAAAAAAATCTATGAAAGGCAAGGCTATAGACACGGTTTACAATCTACCCTCTCATAGAGCATATGTAGGAGATGGAGTTGTGCGTAATGGGACTGTAGTATTTTCTCCACAGTGCGGCTTCATTCGGGATTGTTAAGAGGGATGCCAAGCCTGTGTGTGGAAAGTGGAGACACACACGGCTATAACCCCCTCTTTTCCATAAAAACGCAAGGCAAGACCTGCAACATCAGAGGCAAGGCCAAAGCACGGGCCCCTCTCTCACCCTCAGGGTTCTACAGCACTTTGTAGCTTTGAGATGTGTTTAAGAGAGGCTGACGTTTTAATTGGCCCGCTGCACTCTAAGACATAATTTTAAAGGGGCATTTCCTAAAAGAACTAGTGCTGAGAGACCTTCTCTGAAAGTCGGGGTTGGAGGTGAAAGCAGATGGGGAGCTGGCTGTACACATCACCCTCATGCACAGGGCATGTGAGGGATGTGAGAAGTCTGGCCACAAAGACGCTACTTTAACTGCCTTTTAACCATGGGACTGGAGGTTAACCCCCCACTCGGTAACATCTCTAAAACGCGCCTTGGGAAACCGCTGTGAAGTGGTGAGCGTGATCGTCTTTCCCCCGCAATCATGTCCTGTTGTTCAACCCAAGGGCTGACCTGCAGAGTACTTCCCCTGGGAAGCTGTCTGCTTATTTCAGTGACACTGCTTTTGCGCAGACAGTTTTAAAACCTTGTTCTAGGAATTCCCTTCAAAGCCTTTTGGGAGTTATATCATTAGTCTAAAAAGACTAATTTCACATATTATTCAATTTTAGTATAATGTACTAGTGTGATTATTTTACAATGTAATGATAATTATAATAACTGCTATTTTTTGAGTACTTACTATGTGCTGGCCGCTTCCATAGAGTATCTCATAAAAATCCTATAAATTAGACCCTATTATTATCCCCAGATAGCTGGGTCTAACCTAGCTGTTATTAGCAGTGTAGGGATTTGAACATGAGTCCACCTGGATCCAAGCCCCTCTTTTCAAATCCAAAGCCCAGTTTTGGAGTTCTTTGGGTCAAGACGGGATTCATCATTTTGCTCATTTTCTTGACAGTTTCAATAAGTTGGCTATCCTCTTAAAGATGTATCAGACTCTGAAGGCAATTTCCAAAGAGGAAATGGTTTGAGGAAAAGTAGCAATTGTTATGTGACTGCCCAGGGTGACTATTTCGATAACTGAGATCATGCCTCATTGGATTTTAAGCTCTAAACTTTAAGCTCTAACTAAAAATGGTAAAGATGATCATAGTGGCCTTGCTCTGAGAAACCCTGTAGCTTTGATTTGTCTGTGTCTTGGACCACAACTCAGACGTCATCCTTCTCTGTCTCTGTCCCTCAGAGGCCTGGCACAGTGGACTCTGTGTTATCTAGCACAGAGAACTTCAAGGAGCAGACCAACAATGTGCTTGCATTCCCAAGGTCAGTGTTTTGATCTACGGTCTCCTCTAGGTACCAGCAATCCTTGCTGCTCCATTCATCTCACTGGGCAGTGTTTCTCAACCTTTTGTAGCTCATGCTCTTTTAGTAAATAGCCTTACCCCAAGGGTGCAGTGCGGGTGAGCGTTACTGGTGGCTGCTGCTGACTGATTACAATAATGGTAATGAATAATAATACCAGTTATCATCTACGAAGCCCTTCATCTGTGAAGTTAGGTACTATTAAGCACTTTCTGAATATTATTATACTTAATCTTCACTATAACCATTTCAGAGATGTATTATAATTCGATCCATTTTATAAAAGGTGAACGTTAATTATAATTTTAATTTTTTAAAGAAGTGTAGCAATGTGGTAAAATATTAAGAACACTGAACTAAGAGTCAGGAGACTTGGGTTTTATTTCCATTTTGGCTAACACCCGCTCATTGTGTTCTCAATCATATTCTTAATTTTTGTGCCATTAACTATTACGCATTTCAGGTGGAGGAAGTTTAGAGCCTAACAGCCAGCTTCTTAGAATATTATTTTCTCATTTTGTTTTGAGTCTGTGACGTCTTATGTTTGTTGGGTTGGAGCAGCTTCCTCGTGGCAGGCCTGTACGACACATACCTCAGCAAAGTCCATGGGAAGGCCTGAACAAGCCTTAGAGACCAGCTAGTCCCACCCCCTCATCTTGCAGATGAAACGGCCACACAGCTAATCAGCGGCCAAGCCGGAAAGCGAGCCCTGGCTCCTGGCTGTCCCAGTGGTCTCTCCATTACACCATGGATCCAAAATAATTTTATGATTATATTTTTGAAGGCAAACTTGGTTGTCCCCTTGAATGTGTTTTGGATTATACTCCAGGAGGGAAATAATTACAGTGAGTCAAGGAAAATTAGAAATCCTAGAAATGGACACAAGGACTCAAATACTCAAAACAGTTGTAGGTGTTCTATCGATTTGAAGCTTGGCCCCTGAATGTACTGGAAGCTCCCCCACCCCCAAACATTAACCCAACACTCCATACCAGAGACCAAAGAAAACCGACAACTACACACACAGACTACACAGACCCCTTCTCCCCCTGGGCCTCTGCAAGCCCCTCAGTTTTGCCTGGAGAAAGGTTGGAGAAGTGGGTAGAAGGAGGAAGGAGGGGTGTAATGGTTATTTCTGGGCACAGGCTGCCTATCAGGCTATGAATCCTTGCCTTCAAGCTATCCAACAGCCACGTTTAACTGTACCATGCCTATGACATCTGGCTACACAACTGGTAAGGACAGGCAGATTCAAACTGAAATTAAAATAAAAAACTTAAAGCCAGGACTTCAAAGCAATTTATATAGGAACTGCTTTTGAGCCCTCAGTGTAGAGAGGGAATGTTTGGGTCAGCTCCCAGACTTAGCCTCAAGGAGAGTGAGTGAGTTGGTGATTTGTATTCAGCAAACCAAAACACTCACCCCCTTGAGAGAAGTGGGCTTATTTCAGAATCGGCAAGGTAGCTGGGTTGCTTGTCAGGACTGAGAGTTCACAGTCACCTATTTGGGCCCAGATGGACAAACCTCTTGGTTCACTCCTAGGATTGAGCTTAAGGAGATGGAGAACAAACCACCTATGAAGACCATTGTAGAAGAAGGTGGAAAGAATAAAGCAAGGAAGTGCAAGTTAAAAGACGGGACAGACAAAGAAGGTGTCAGAGGTACGCCAATGGTATAATCTGTCCCTCTTTACTGCTCAATGAGCCTAGCCATATCGCTTCAACTCTTATGCCCAGAGTAAACAAAGTCAGATTCACGAATACTCATACATTCTTCTCTCAAACATCTCCTATTCCTAGAGTCTGTATCTTACCTTAACCACTTTGTGCCGCTCAGGCTCCTAGACTGTGATCTCTCTGCTGCCTCCCCATTGCTTAAAAGGCTCAAAGCTGATGCTTCCAGGGTCCAGGCAGGTAACGTAAATGTGTACAATGGGTGGGACATAACATGATAGGGAGATATGTTAGCATAAATAATCATTTTTATGAAAAATGATGACTGGTAATTTTACATCTTCGATATCTGGTTTAACAGAAGGTAGTGAACTGTAACATGTGTTTTCATTGCATCTGTTGTGATACGTTGTCTTGGTTGAAGCATGTGAAAAAAACTAGAACTTCAAAGACATTTCAAAAGGGTCCTAGGGATCCGTCCGCAGGGGTTGCCAGGCTACCGGTTGGAGACTTCTTTGATCAGATTGTTGATTTGTGGAAATGTGAGCCAAGTGGTATCAATTTTTCTGATTTTTCAAGAGAAGCAGAGATTCTAAAATCTATTGATTTTAAACATTGACAACTAATTGACCTTGAACCCGAAAGGCTGATTGAACCAAACAAAACTCCTCAATGGGTGAGCATTGGCTTGTAGACGGCAGTTTTGTAACACGGCCTGTGGTGTTACATATGCACTTTTGGCCTGATAGTCACATGCTTTCATTTCCTTAGCCTCAGCCATCACGGTTCCCTATAGACTCCTTCTTTCAGCAAAATTGTCCATTCATGCTCTTGTAACGTGCTTTCCCCTTCCCTGACTTCGTGCTTTTGTTCATTTTTTTCCTTTGCCTGGAGCGTCCTTCCTGTCCTTATGATCTGTCAATCTGTCGCAGCCCTACTCACCTCTTCGCACCCTCTCACGTCCCTTTTCCTCCCTGAGCACTTCTTGCATCACTGGACTCTGAAGTAGCTCCTCTCTTCCTTGAACACATCAGACCCTTAAACACTACACTGCTTGTTTGGGATTTAAACATTATGCATTATTGTCCTGAGTCGCTATTTATGCAATGCATATAAAGTACTTAGCACTGTTGGCATGTAGTGAGACCTCCACAGATTTTCACCTATATCTTAGGTGAAAATTTTTACCTATATCTTAGGTGAAAATTTTTCCTGGTAAAATTAGGAGTTTAAAAATCTGTGTTAAGTACAAAATACCCATTTAAAGTTGAAAGGGAACTCACTTTTAATCATCCTACAGAGATCTTATCACCCAAGAAACTTCCAGATAGAAAAGCTGCCTCCCCTGGCAAAGTGAGAGGCGTCAACTTGCCGAACAAGTTTGAGCAGAATGGGGGGCAGGGGAAGAGCATGAACCCTGACAGGTAATGCGTTGGCATTTTTTCTGTTACACTTTACTAAATACATTTTTGAGCCATTTCTTGATTCAGAAAATTTAGGTAAATGTTTATTCATTCCTTCATCCAGTATTCTTGAGTACATTCTCTGTACTAGATGATGGGAATGATAGACACAATCAGGGTTTATAAGCCAGTGGGAAAGACAGAAGTCCATAAAGCAATACATTTAATAGGTTAAATATTATGACACAAGTGGAAACAAGATGGCATAGAGGAGGGAACACCTAACTTTCCCTGTGGATTTGGAACATTTTCCCTTGTTATTTTCTAAGGGCTTGGATATTATAATATGACACAGTTTCATATTTAGATCAAATTAGGAAGCAGTTTTGCCATACATGGCTGGACTCACTCCCTGTTCTTTGAGTAAATGAATGAATGTATTGCAACTTAGGATAACTGTCTTTTTCTTATGATGTCAAAAAATTTCTATATTCTCCTTGTCCCTTTGAGTAGGATACTTTTTAAGACTTCAAATTAGTCAACCATACTCAAGTATTTATTGTCTTTATGTACCTTGAACTGTGCTGTCGACTTTCAATTTATGAATATGTCACAATGTACCAGCTATCATGTGTGCAATTTATATATTCTCTGGATTACTACGTCTTGTGCAGACCCTTAGCATGCTTGTTTTAGATCTCACTGTTATGAAATATAACTGAGAATTAAAAGCCTAGTACTTTGTAATTTAGTTCAGTCCGACAAACACTGAGCACCACCGTGTGCCAGGCAGTTTGTCGATACGGCCTAAACAGAGCTAGAAGACATATGAAAGACACACAGATCTACTCTAATGAAATTTACCGTCTTGTAGGGGACTGACGCTAGAGAAATAATGTATATGATGGAGACAACAAAGGAGGCTCAAGGAGGGGAAAGTCATCATTAGGGACTGTTAGTAAAGGTTTTCTATAGGAGTTGCTCAAAAATGATTTTTGTGCTGATTACTGAAGTGATACATGTTTATCACAAAAAGTTTGAAAACAGTGAGAAAAGAGAGAGGTATAAAAAGTGACCCATGATCTCACTAAATAGAGGAATCTTTGTTAATATTACTGTGTACGTTCTCCATTTTAATGCATACACAATATATACATAGATTTATATTTGTAACATAAACACCTGTTTTAAATAAAACTGAGATCACCTGAACCTTTGTTACAGTTAAAAATAAGAGGTTAAGCTCCTCATGGTTTTAACTGTTCCGGAACATCATCTCATTGGTTAAAACCTTTTGTTTAGCCAATCTCCCATTGGATATTTAGATGAATTTTAGTTTTTAAAATAATGTTGTGATAAATATAATTGCACATGATTCCGTGTGCACTCCTGAATATTGTATAGGATAAAAACTTTAAAGGGAAATTTCAGAGATAAGGGACAAGACCATTTTTTTATGCCTTTGCTGCGCATTACCAATTTTCCTCAATAAAACTGCACCAAATTACCTTCTTAGAAGAAATAATATGAGGGATGGCTGTCTCCCCTACAGCTTTGCTAACCCTGGACATTTTACCCTCAGTCGCTTCCCATTCTCACCCAGGGCAAAAGCCAAAGGCATTTTCGCCGCCTGCGAGATCCTGCCTGATCTCTGGTCTCCCCTAGTCGCACCGAACACAAGCACGCTACCGTTGCAAGGACTTGGAGCTCATTCACTCTGCCTAGGGTGCCATTCCTCCAGCACTGTGTGGCATTTATCACCATCAAAAGTACTATGTGGCTCATTTATTTCCTTGTTTATTGGCTATCTGTCCATCCCCATATGAAAGTTAATTCCATGAGGACAGGGACTTTGTGTGTGTGTGTGTGTTTTGTTCTTCACTGCATCTCCCATGCTGGGCACAATGTACATAGTAAGCACTCAATAAATTGTTGTAGAATGAAGAAGTTTTATCCCCTTTTCCCAGAATTGGTAAGTGAGACTTTGCAAGACTACCCAGCTTGTGTAATGCCAGTCAGCCTGTAAGCAAAAAATCTTGTCAAACATACAGATGCTTTGAAGAAAAGCACTGACAGCCCTGGCTGGTGTAGCTCAGTGGATTGAGTGCGGGCCTGCGAACCGAAGGGTCACCTGTTCGATTCCCAGTCTAGGGCACATGCCTGAGTTGCAGGCCAGTTCCCAGCAGGGGACACATGAGAGGCAACCATACACTGATATTTCTCTCCCTCTCTCCTTTCCTTCCCCTCTAAAGATAAATAAATAAGATCTTAAAAAGAAAAAAAATTAAAAGAAGAAAACCACTGGCGTATTTATTCTTTCATTTATATTTACACTTGCTCTAAAATTATTATTGCTCTAGATGTCACACTGTATTAAACGTTAATTAATGTTGCATTGTTTTTATAGCTTATCTCCTTCAAGGTGTCTGAAAAATGGCAATGAAATGAAACCTAAAGTTCCTCCAGCCACTGCTTGCCAGGATCATAATAGGGCAGGACAGGTACAGTGTCTTCAAACAAACGAAACTTCATGAGAATCTTCCTCTGACCTCTGTTTCTCAGTGAGAGTGCTGAGACTCTCTTTAATACAAGGCTATGGCTCCAGCATTCAGGACCTGAAATTGGACTGTGATAAATCTATCTACTAGTCAAAATAGACGCGTTAAGTAGGGGTGGGAAATCTCTTACTAATTTTTAGTTGCTATAGATACTTCTGATCAAATGAAAATTCAGTAAATGCTGGTGCATATCTGTGGGACTCACTCTGCAAATCTCATCTTGCTAGTTATCATTAATGTTTCCTTTTGTGACATCTGCTTTTTTAATATATCCAGCCTTTGGAGAGCTTGTGAAGGCAAAAAAGTAAAAGGTAAAACTTAATCTGCCCTAAAATTTGGTATCGTAGGAGATGTGTTACGTATGTTTGCAACGAGCACAACGAAACTCCCCGTTGTACTACAGTGAGGAGAGGAGGAAGAGGGACGTGGAGGATGAGCGACTCATGCAGCAATACCAGATGTGGAAGGATCAAGAGACTTTCTTCAGACACCAGGTCATTCAACACCTTGACTAAAGAGCGCTTCACAATGGAAAGTAGAACATATTATAAAGTGCCATTTCAAATGTTCTCTCAGCCCTGAATAGTGTGGCTCAGTGGGTTGGGCATTGTCCCACAAACCAAAAGGTTGCTAGTTTGGTTCCCAGGCAGGGCACATGCCTGGGTTGCAGGCCAGGCCCCCAGTTGGCGGTGTGAGATTGATGTTTCTCTTGTACATCAATGTTTCTCTCACAAATCAATGTTTCTCTCCCTTTCTTTCTCCCTCCCTTCTCCTCTCTGTAAAAATAAATAAAATCTTAAAAAAAAAGTTCTATGCTATGCCTGTATGGTAACATATTTAATCATTTATGTACTATAGGACTAAAATTTAGATTTACTAATAATAAACAATGCTGAGATGAATATTCAAGCAAGCTAAGGATTGAGTTTTAAAGGTGTAGAATTCCTGAATTTATATGGCTTTATTTTTTAATTTTGGGTAAAATATAGTCCTGGTTCCAGGTTTTTTCTTCAAATTCATGGCCTATGCCAAGAATCAAAGACAGAATGGCACCTTTGCATTTGCACTATCAATAATTGGTCTGTGGTTTCTAATAATTGACGCTATTGCTCTTTTCTGCGTTTGTGATGTCAGGTAACCACTTAGGAAATCTTCCATTATCCTTGTGGTCCCTGTAGGGGTGTTGCTTGAAGCCCAAGTACTGGAAATAAAAAGCCTTCCCCAACCCACTTTTGTAAATCTACAAAGACATCAGTTTCTACCTTGGTTGGATTACTTTAATGTATTAGAATTAAATTTTGTAAAGTCTGTATTCTAATGTGTTAAAATTTTTTTCTGCCCTAAAGTTGAGAAGTCTGGCTAGTAGAGAACAGAATCAAAAAAATGCTGCCTATAATCTTGGAGTTGCCGAAGCTATGAGAATCCACAAGAATGAGAAACCTGAATTTTATGTAAGGGTCTTTTCAGAATTTCTGTTGTGAATACTTGCCCTGCCTGTGAATTTTGGGTCCACTCTCTGTTGTCAACAAAAGAATGTCCAGCTTATAGAAAAGTTTTGTAAGAGTTCATTAGAGCCAAAATTGTGAGGACATGCCTAGGAGCAAAATCAGAAAGGACTGAGAAAATGCTTTGGAGAAGGGCAATTTCATAGTTTATTTTATATATTAGAATCAAAGGAGTGAACATAAAGATTACATGAAAGCCATTGGTGGTAGATTAAGGAGGTGGGAGAAAGCATAGTGGGGAAATCTCTAGGACTAGCTAAAAATCAAAATGGAGAGACGCATGACTCTTTTACGTTGGTACAAGCTAGTAGTTAACACCGACAGTACATCCAGATGGTAGGCGGGGGGGTGGGGGTGGGCAAGACAGCGATGCAGGGTTCAAGTCTTATGTTCTGGTACTGGTGCTCGTACTTTCAAGGGGTAAGAAGAGAAAACTACTCTGAAAATGTAAAGGTGTGTTATCCCAGATGCATAAGAACAATGGACAGAGCTCACTTAAGGTAAAGGGTGACCTTTGCTGAGGAAGTGATGGGTCTGGGTCCTGACTACCTATCTGACCTGCCCAGTTAGGAGTTTGTGATCAGACCATCCCGCGTGGTTACTTTTGGTCACTGAGTTTGTAAGGCCGTCACGTGGCTGCTCTGAGCTTGTCAGGTTCAGTACATGGCCCCTTTTCCTTTCACACCACACTGCAGGTCGTGTCCGTTTTTAACGGGCAGAGGCGAGAAGGGGGTTGTGCGAGGTTGAAGCTCCCTTCTTCCTTCTAGGGCAGGAGTGGTCCATTGTCAGCCTCTGCGCCACTCACATTCATGATATAGTGCCTATTAGTCACGGTGGTGATTGCTACTGATAGAAATTCTCAACCAGGAGCTGGGGCGGGTGGCAGGGGACAGTGTCCTGAAGTCCTGCCCGAGGAACAGGTGATCTAAATAAGTCACCAGTGTCACCTGAGGGCTTGCTAGAAATGCAGTGTCTAGGGTCCCACCCCAGACCTCCGGAATGGGAACGCACATTTGAATGAGGTACTTGGGTGATCTGTGGGGGCATTAAAGCTTGAGAAACGCAACTTCAGATAGAGGCGGGCCACCTGCCTTGTCACTGATGCCATGTTTTCAGTCATTATGGGCCTGCCTTTACTTCTGCCTGACTCTCTCCTTCCACCCGCTATCTAAGGTGGTAGTCTGACACTCTGGACATAAATCTAACAAAATACATCTTCTTTAGTCAGCATCTAACATCTATTACTGAATTTCTATGTGCTTGCCACAGTACAAACACAAAGATAAATAAGACAATGTTCCTTTCTGAAGAGGTCTAGAGAAGATAGTGGGGTGAGGTGCAGATCTAATGAGACAGGAGTGTGGTATATTAAATGCTATGACAAGCCTTTGAATATAGCACTGTGTGAGCAGAGAGGAGAGTTACTTAACCCAGACCAGCGATCTGGAAAGACCTTCTGGTATACGGGAGTTAGGAAAAGACTGGAACGGAAGAGGAACTTACCAGGCAGGGGCTGCAGGGAAGGAGGTGCGGTCTCTCTTTCCTCTTAGATACAAGTTCCAGATTATGTTGGTTACTGCTCAGTTAGTATTTCCTTGTTGATATATCTGTAGACATCTTAAGTTGAAAATGACCAAAGCAGAACTTCTGATTCCCTTTCCCAACCTGTTCCCTCGGCTCTCCCAGGCGGCATCACCTGGGAGAGTGTGGCACGCCAGGCGGAGAGTTGCATGCACCTGATTCCAGATTGCTCCTCCTCCTCCCCCACATCCAACCTCCCGAGAGTCTGCTTGTCTTTTCTCACAATGTATCTAGTGTCTCGTCATCTTCAGCATTACCATCCTGGTCCCGGCCACATTATAAGGCCGAGCTTCTGCAATGCCCTCCCTAATGAGGCTTGCTGTTAGCCTTCTTGTCCTTCTGTAGTCTGTTTTCCACACAGCAGCCTCTCATAATGATTAACCAAAATATATCTAGTGGCCTCCCACTGAACTAAAATAAAATTTAAACTTACCTTGACCTATTTGGTCCTACGTGATATGGCCCTTCCACCCGCTTCGGGCTCCTCTATTTCTACTTTTCCCTTGCCCACAATGCCTCCGCCGCTTCTTTCTGCTTATTAAAACACGCCTCGCTTACTTCCATCCAGTGTCTTTGCATTTGGTTTTTCTACTGTATGGGGCACATGCCTCCTGATATTTGCAATGGTGGTGATCAGTCATTTCCACCGAAAAGCTTTCCCTAATAACCACCCAGTCGCTTGCTATGATAAGGGCTGCATAGCACTTATCGCCTCCTTAGATTATTGATGTATTGTTTACTTGTTCACCGTCTGTCCCCTGCACACAAGTGCAGCCCGATGACAGCAAGGCTGTCTCTGCTCGGCCAGTACTGAATCGTCAGTGTCTAGCATGGCCAGGCCCACAGTGAGTGTTCAGTTCTCCCTCTCCCCACCTCTTCTCTGTCCTTGCTCATGCTTTGCTCTCACTCAGAATCCCTCCTTCTTTCCGCCTCTGTGCTGTATGTACTAACTCAGGGCCTCCTCCATGAAGTCCTCCCTCAACTCTCTCTCAGAGAGTGGGCTCTGGTCAGTTCTGCTTGGGTTTAACCTCGAGCATGTCCATAGTATTCTGTGGGTTACCTCGATACTAGCTGGTCACTGTGTTGAAGATTTATAAATATTATAAGTTCATAAATACTTCCTGATGATTTGGGTCTTCTGAATGATTACCTTTATACTTTGTTGCTCTTTGTTATTCTAGAAGAAATAAATTGCCTTTCTTTCATTCTAGAAATCCTTCCTATTTGATAAACGGCCATTAAGTCCTGAGATTAAGGCTTCAAAGCAAGAGGAATATTTCCAAAGCCTCCTGAAACAAATGGAAAATAGACGGGAAAAGGAACTAAACCAAAGAGAAAACAAAGAGTTGATGGAACGCCTAGAGCAAGTGCAACTCACAGAGGAGTGAGTCTAGCCAGACACGATCAGGAAGACGGGATAGGAATTTTCATGTGAAGCTTATTTTCGCATGGGATTGAATCAGCAGTGGTAGTTTCGCACCGTTGTAACCAGCTGAGCAAACTAAGCCAGCTAGCAACCAGCACCATAGCATAAGACTTCACTAGAAAAATGAAAAACCCATGACAATGAGCATCACAGTAATGATCGCCAATCTACAATGGCTTTCACTAGAGAGTCTCATTTTGTATTGTTCCGTGATCACTGATGCTGGAAGGGACTTGTCTTGAGCAGGGCATCGTTTCTAGCCATTCTCAGGTGATCTCAAGGCAACTCTGAGGTTTTAGGACGAGTATATAGGGATGTTCTGTGGAACCCGAGAGTGGGAATGTATGGGGACTAAACAGCCATGAAATAGAAGCTTTCTCCCTGCTCACACCCACAGCTTCTTAAATGACATTGTCTTTAATTATCTTTATTCCAGCTCAAACATGGATGTGTGTTAGTCTCAATTCCAAAGTTTCAGGGAAAAGAATCTGACTGGTCCTGTTTGGGTCATCAGGGGCCCGGGACAGGCTCAGGGCCACAGAGTTCAAGCATTTCTTAGGGGCCATGCTCTGCTACCCAGGTTAGGAGGGCAATTAAGAAGGCTACTACAGTGTGAGAGAGACTTCTAAACAAATAAAACCAGTTTCTGTGACCCAAACATTCTATTTCTATGAAATGTATATGTCAAATTGTACTCATTTTACAGCTCAGTGGGTTTCCTGGAGGTGAATCATAATGTCTAACAGGAAAGATCCCTTTTCTTTAAGAGGAATCTTATGATGAATCAGTTTATAAAATGAATAGACACTTCCTGCCTTCCTGTCTAGATTTTTCTTTAAAGCACGTGGGGAGGAGGACTGCCTGTCTTAGCAGCAGTGAGTGCATTTGTGCAATATGCTCGGTCACCTGCTTATACCTGTCCTACCTGTCCCGTGTTCAATACATGGTCCACTAGGCTGTGGATTTGAATAACTGTTTTCTTTCTTAAAGCGAAAGCTCCTGGAAGGAATATCACTTCTTACTTACAAGGCTTTTGTCCCTATTAGTACTTATTAGACACGGTTTGATAACGTTAATCTGCATGACTGAAGACTCAGCAACAAACTTTGGCCCCCCCTTCTCTTACTCTTAACTGCCAGGCTTGCTGCACAAAGAGCCAAGTATATAAAAGATAAGATGGAAGAAACAGAGTGTTACAAGAGAGCTTTGAATGCACAGGTAAGGGGACAGTTATTAATTTAAAGATTGTGCACTGCTTCAGTAGCATTCTAAAAATATGTATAAACACTGTAACGTGTTGTCCAGCTGGTGGTTTCGAGCCCCCCGGCCCTTCCTCTCAGGTATCAGTATCTAAAATACCCCTTAGGTATTTTACTGAGCTCCAGCCTTGTGCATAGTTTGTTCCCTGGCATAACTGCAACCCACGCTATGTGTGTCCCTGTTTCAGATAAAGAACAAATTCCCCCAGCTGCCCATATTTGAGCCAGACTCTTCTGAGCCCATCTTCGGCAATAACGAGGATGAGCTGCTGAGGGAAAGGCGAGAGCGAGAACAGAATTACATGAGGCACCAGCTGGAGACAGCTGCGAGCCGCAAGAGGAAGGCCATCCTGAACCAGCTGGTCGACCAAAAGCGGGATCTGCAGATGCTTCAGAAGACGCAAAAAGAGTAAGAGGCCCTGGGTCGCTCTTCCTCCTCCCGCTCCTCCCTGCCTGCTCTCCCCATTCCCCCTTCTCTCTCTCTCCCCATGTTGCAGCAGAGAAGCCATAACCATAGTGAACACATGGAGGAGTTACTACGTGCGGAATATTGTTCTAAGCTTATTACATGCTTCACCTTGTTTCATCCTCATAGTTCACCCTATGAAGAAAAGTCATGAAATTTAAAAAAAAACAACCTTAAATTCTCTTGATCCCATCTCTCTCTCCAGCTTCCTCTTCCTATTTTCCCTTCCTTTGTCAGTACGGCATGTGAAAAGAGTTGTCCATGCCAGCACAACCCCCCGGAAGTGCATTGGGAGCCACAGGCGTGCTGTGGTACTCAAGGAGCCACAGGCGTGAGACCCGGGCCCTTTCCCAGCCTGCACTGCGCCCCCTCCCCTCAAAGAGCTGCACATGCAGCAAGCTGTACTGAGGAGAGCTGGGGGTGGGGGTGAAGGGGACAGGTAGGCAGAGGAGGACTCCCTGCCTTATCAATGCACGCACCTTTAAATTCAAACACAGGACACCTAGTTTCCGAAAAGGCCTAATTAGGCGCTCCACCAGTGGGACTTTTATAAAATGATTAAAGTGCTCAGGAGTTCCAAAAGGGCTTTTCTTCAAGGGAATCTCCTCTTTTTAGAAGGCAGTTGTACTTAGAGAAAAAAAAGTTATTTTATTAAAATGTTATAAATGGTCAGTGGGACAGGGCAAAGACCTGTTCTGTCCTATGCCAGGTAGGCTCAGACGTGAAAACATGAGTAGAACAGTAGGCTGACGATGGAGTGCACTGTGACAAGGGTGGGGCTGGGCTGTCAGTTGGGAGAGCTAAGAGCAGTTAAATGCACGGCTTTTAGAGTCCAGACAGAGTGGGGTAGTCTTGCATCTACCCAGGGCAATATGTATGTGTGTGTCTATACTGTTTCTTCAAATGTATTGAGATATTTTTATACTTCTTAAAAAGGAGCTGTCACCTTGAGGCCCACAAGTGCCCCGCCCTGCTGCCCAGGCTGCCCCAGCCCCTCCCTGGGATTCCCCCTTCGCCTCTCCCTGATCTTCCCCCTCATAGATGAATAATATCCGGAGTCTCCAAGACCACTCCCAGTGTCCATTCTGATCAGTTGATGTGGTTCTGCCACTTTACTAGTGGGATACTGGGCACGTTACACACCTGTGAGGCCACGGGTTTCTCTATCAGTCATAGGGATAACACTGGTGTCTACTTCCAGGGTGCTTGAGGGTTAAATGCAATACTTTTTGTAAATAGCTTCTGTTTTACAGCTAACAGCCTTCTCTTGTCCCATGGTGGCTCTGCCTTTCCACACCTGCTGTCACAGCCTGTCCCGGGGCCCTTTGCTTTTGTTGCAGAGATAACTGCAGCTGCCTGCTCTGTGAGGGCTAGCCCTGGGCTTCTCTGGTTCATCTCCTAAACTTGGAGTTAGGAGACTAAACTCTGTCCCTTTCAGGCTGTATGACCTGAGCCAAACCTCACACGAGTTCTTTGAGCCCTCTTTGCCTCGTGTGAAAAATAAGGATAACCACCCCTGCCCTACCTATCCTTACTGTGAGAATTCAAAGAGATTGTGTACGTGGGAGCATTTTTGGAAACTGCAAAGCTCTGAACAAATACGAACTGTGGTCTTTATTTGGGTACCTCTACGCCCACAGCTAGCTAGACTTGGTTTTCTGTACGGGTCCGAGCCATGGTTTCCTTTTCTGTGCCCTTCACTGGTCACTCCAGATTCTCCCCCTTGGCTCATCTTTGCTAACTCCCTGCACTCTGGTCCTTGTCAAGATGTGCTCTTAGGTCTTTGTACAACGAAAAGAAGGCCATTTTCTTTCAGAGCGGATCACTTAGTCTGCGCAATCAGGCCTGCTACAGTAGTTTTTACTTGTTTTATTGTTTTTAAACAAACTTTTCTCTTTTTGTTTAAAAATATAACGCCTCATGCTAATTAAAATGTCAATTGGTATAGACATTAAAAGGCAGATTAATAATTTCCCTTGTCTAAGTAGCCAGTATTAAGGTTAATATATAAACTTCTATGCTTTTTCCTATTTCTTACAAATATATTAAAACAGTATGCACATACATTTTCCCCTCCATTCTTGTAAATGAAAATGAGACCTATGAGCTCTTCTGTTACAACCCAGTCTTTCTTTAATCTTATAATATGTCATTAGCTTATATTTATGTCAGTGCATGAAATTCATTCTTATAATTTAATAATAGAATAATATCTATAATGTAAATTACTATACATTAACTTTTGCACTGTTAATAGACACTCACTTTGTTTCCAGATACTTTGCTGTAACAATCTTTTTATTAAACATTTTAAATATATATTGGGTATATATAAAATTTATACTTGCTTTTCGGTTTGTGTTGGGTATCTTCCTGACAGTGAGATTGCCAGACCAAGCATATGGAAGACTTTAAATATTATGAGGCGCTGCCGGTCTGCTTTCCAAAAAGGTGCAGCGATTCGCTTCCGCCGGCAGTTTTGTGAGGACAGGGCTGCCTCCCCTCTAACCCTACTTCACTGTCTCACTCGCTAGGCCTTTAAATTAATTTGACTTTTTAGCCCATCTTTTCAAAGATGATATAATAATGGCCAGAAAGCGTATGAAAAGATGTTCAACGTCACCAATCAGGAGGAAACTGCAAATCAAAACCACAGCGGGACGGCAGCTCCGTAACCGTCTCTGCGTGCTGTGGAGGGTCTGCCGCGAGTCTCACCCGACCGGCAGCTGATGTCGTTTGCTCCGTTTGAAATAGGGGCCGCTTAGCATTTAACTTACTTCTGCCTTTCCCACATAAGAGCTATGTCATGGCTTATTGGGTATTTAACTTGTGGGGACCGAGGCTGCAGCAATTCTTCGTTCCAGTGACTAAAGGTGGCAAGGTGAGAAGGCAGGATTTAAAATACGTGTTTTATACTATTTAAAATTTAATGTCGATCGTATACACATCCTGGAGTGCCAACTCTACGGTGGTCTGAGTGGAATAAGCAGTGAGTAAATTGTTCACATTTCCCCCTGCAACCCACTCATGGAGATGTGTGGAGTCTGTTGCTATTTAAGATATTGTGTATGTTGGGGTGATGCATACATGTAAGATGGCTATCTTAGTTTTCCTAGGGCTTTATGAGAGAAAACATTTATACGTTTGCTAAACCATGTGATCAGTTTTTACAAATGCAAAAATAAGATGTTTTACTCTTTATCTTGAATTATAATATCTGTGGTTTGATTGCCTTGTGGAATATACAAATCAAGAACAATTATAGATTTTTCCTACAACCACACACACCATGAAAAATTTAACAAGTACTTCTTTTAAATTATTCAAAAGATGAGAAAGGAAGAAAATTATCTATTTAGTGGTAGATAAAACCATTACAATGCAAATATGTAAAGGGGAAAAATAAGATGAGGGGAGAGAGAGATAGAGGTAGAGAGAGAGAGAGAGAGAGAGAGAGAGAGAGAGAGAGAGACGTTCTATCTCACACCCACAGTAGCCAACCATTAGGATGGCTACTGTGAAAGAAACCAGTAAATAATAAGTGTTGGCAAGGGTGTGGAAAAAATAGGAACCTGTTGCATTGCTGTGGGAATTAAAAATGGTGCAGACACCATGGAGAACTGTCTGATGGTTCCTTAAAAAATTAAGAATAGAATTCCGATATGATTTCATCATTTTACTTTTGGATGCCTATTCGGAATAATTGAAAGCAGGATCTTGAAGAGCTATTTGCACACTCACGTTCATATCAGCATCATTCCCAATAATGACTATGCTGAGCAGTGAAAGCCACCCGGATGTTCGGCCACAGTTGAATAGATGAACAGAATGTGGTATACACACACAAGGGAGTATTATTCAGCCTTAAAAAAGAAGGAAATTCTGACACGTGCTACAACATGGGTAAACCTTGAGGACACTGTGGCTAAGTGAAATAAGCCAGTCACAAAAAGACAAACATGACAAGATTTCACTTATGTGTGCTATTTAGAGTCAGATTCATGGAAACAAAGTAGTGCTGTGGTTGCCAGGGGCCAGCGGAGGGGAGAAATGGGGAGATGTTCAGTGAGTATGCCGTGTTGTTTTCATGAGGTGAGACGAGTTCTAGCTGGTGGTTGTACAACAGTGTCAGTGTACTTAGCACTATATACCTGTACACTTGGAAGTGGGTAAGATGCTCAATTTTGTTATGTGCTTTTTTACTAGAATTAAGTTATGAAAAGAAAAAGTTATTATATATATAATAGAGGTAGACCTATATATATATATAATAGGTACCATTCAGTCATTGAACTCCCATTGTCCCATTGTGTGACAGGCATTGGCACTTTCTGCCATTATTTCATTTAATATTTATAAGGACTGTTTGGACCAATGCGTTTTGGAGGAAAATGTGGCCATGCTGTTAGGAAAAGTGAACCAGCACAGAGCACACTATTGATTTTTATTGGAGGGTCCTGACCCCTAGTGATGGTCGCTACCTGGGACACACAGCCCTTCAGAGCAGGCTAAATCGAGGGTCACAGAGGGTGAAGCGGGACTTCACTGGGAACTGATGGTAAGAGTTTCAGCTGGGCGAGAAACAGGCACACACAAATAACTTGAACCAGGTTTTGGGTGATTCACAACACCAGTGACTTCGCCTTTGGAGACCAGAAATGGCAGCACTTAACATTGGAAATATTGGAACAAGGTACTTGAAGAGATATTACACAGCAGTCACTTCTTTGAAGATGTGACCTTCATCAAACACTCCTTTTTTTTTTGTTTTACCTTCTTTACAATGTTAGATATTTCCTCAATGCCGTTTTCTTTGGCCTAGTCACTGATGTTTCTTGTCTCCTTTGTACACCTGTCTACTTCGTCTTGGAAGATGCTGATAGCAACTGGCAGGCTGGTTACTGATAGGTGAGAGGTTGGAATAAAGGGAAAAAAACATAAATTGTCTGAAATCCATTTGAGATGATTCTTCAGAGCAGTTAAATTTAGCCTCAAAGGAAATTAATAGCTTTAAAGGCTGAATTTGCTCATTGGAAAAAGGTTTCAATCCTGTCTTAAACCAAGACTGAAGATGAAAGATCCTAAATTCATAAATTATTTGAGAGCTAGGAGTTTCACTATGTTTTAAAAAAATGTTTTTACACTGTTATGCCTTTTAGTACATTTTGAAGAGTAGCGAACAAAACCAGAAAGTTTTTGTTTAATTTACCATGAAAGGAAGGGGGCTCCCAAGGTTGGTGCACGCCCTTCCCAGTGTTGTGAATGGAGTCCGACTCTTCTGTTCTCCCCAGGCACCGGGCAGACAGAAATGCTGAGCTGGAGCGAGTGAACCGAATGAACCAGAGCTTGCAGGAGGACTGGGAGCGGAGTGCTAAAATGAAGAGGCAACGGGACCTGGAGGAGAAGGCTTTCGAGCGGTAATACCCTATTGGAGCCAGAAGTTCTTTATTTGCAAAGAAATTCCCCTCTGCTCCTTGTTCGCTTTCCTCTAATCGTGGGGCGGCAAATAGGCGTCGAGTGCCACCTCCAGTGGGTTAGTCGTGGCTGCCTGGAGAACTTTGTGGAGAAAAGAATTCTGGGTTCAGCGGGAAAAACTGCTCTGATGTCTGTTATGAATATGGGATTGGAGAATATTGTGTTGTATTTTATATAGTTGCCAGCTTGCCTGTGCATACATAGGGTGGCTTTATTTTCCTTTTCATGGAGGGTGGGGAGGCATTGGGGGAGGAGGGCGGGAATTCTCTGTGGCAATAACTAGTTGGAAACAGGGAGACTGAATTTCCATCTGAACACATCCAAGGCTTACAGAATGCTCATTTAAGAGCAGAGTCAAGGGGTTGTGGGTAAGACAGGCAACTGGAAAAGTGAGAAACCCGTTGTGGAACCAACAGGAAAGTATCTTCCTGAAGTGTATTATTATGTCCCTGTTCCCTCTCTGCAGTGGTCTTTTTGCAGTCTAGAGTCAGAGAATCTACTCACAGCTTTGAAAATTGACACTGACTTTGGAGAAGTAGCTAAGATCCTCTCATTTGTAAGACAGGGAAAGTAAACACTTGCCTGACTTAGCTAACACCAGAGTTTGGGGGTATCACATAAGGAGGTGGACAAGTACAACTCAAAAAAACTAAAACACTTTACAAATGTAAGGTATGATTTCTTAAACCATTAAATGCCTGAAAAAACAGATCAAGCCTATGCAATCAAATGTTATAAAAACCTGAATATACCAAAATAATATTTTAATTTCCATCTATTAACTAAATTTCTACCACAGGTAAAATTTGTTCTAATGTATCTTGATCTGTAACTCTCCCCTTTCTTTTAGATTTTCTTGTAAGGCATTTTTTTTGGTGTCTTTGTAATGGGTAGAATCTATATTTTGTGACAATAGAGAGCAGGAGGGATGATGTGGAAAATAGGTTCCAAGGGGGAAGTAGGATTGTTTGGGTGTTTGGAAGAGGATGGGAAAAGGGAGTCTGAGATTTCCAGCCATTTCCTTAGTGTCGGGGGAAAGCAGGTAAAAGGCAGTGAGACTAGTGACAAGAGGGTTTTAGCTGGATTTTGGAAGAATGCTTGGCCCAACATGGAGACCGAGGAGACAGGAAACCAAGAACTAACCTGGCAGGGCAGGATAACACAGCTGCTCCAAGGCCACGGCTGAGCAGACCTGTTCCTTGAGGACCTAGGCCAAGCTGTAGGCAGGGACTCCAGCAGGCAGTGGGCAGGGAGAAGGAATTGGTGGGTTTTAAAGAGAAAACAAAGCAAAAGCAAAAACAAGGTTCAGATGTCTGCAGTTAGCACACGATTCTCCATACTGTTGCCCAGGCGAGCCAGGTAGGTCTTCCCATGCCTGCTGCCAAGATAGTTCTTTCTCACTTTAAGGCTGTCTCTGATGCTGCTTTTTACAGAATTCCGCCCACATAGAATTTTGCCGGGCTAGCAGGCACGGTCCTGCATAATCAGAAAGATTATTGAAGTGGAAGACCAGTCACTTACGTCCCTTTCTCTGTTTCGAGCCTCCCTCGTCCTCTCCCTCTGTCTCCGTTCCCTTCACCTGCTCATAACTCTCCAGAGGCCTCTGGCCTCCTGGGACTTCTGCTGAAGTCTTAACTGTCTGCTGGGTGTTAACTGTTAACCAACACTTTGATGGCCTGATCTCCCTCTCAAATTGTCTCTCGGGAGCCTGCCAGGTAAAGGTGCGTCCACGTGGCGAAGCAGCAAACACAGAGTCTTTGGAGCTTGGCTGTTCTGTGGTCTCTGAGTTTTTCGGTGGGTGTGGCTGGGCAGGGGGGCTGGGTCAGTGCTGTGAGAGCACCGAGTCCAAACCCTTCATTCACTGGGGAATGAGGAGGTACCAGAGGTTTGGAAGCAGGCGACGCCAGGCTGGGATGAGCCGCAGGTAGCAGCATGGAGGGGGAGAGACTGCAGGTGGGAGATGACAGGTGGGTGGTAGGCTCCTGGAGGGCAGGCGCCAGGGGTTACTTTCCTTTTGTATCCCTTCCACTGCACTGGCTTCCTGGCTAGCCCCCAGCAAGAATGCAGGGACCGCCCGCTCATGGCTGCTTCTGCTCTCCTTTCCTCAGGGCCTCAGACAAGCTCTTCCTCCTGGACCAGTGTGAGAAGTATCGGCGCTGCAGGCAGTGCCAGCGCTGCACCTCCAACGTGGGCCACAGCAACCTGTGGCCACTGAACAAGCACCTGTGTGGCTCCCGGTTGTTTGTGTAAAACCCAAAGTTGGGACCGGCGTTTCCTGGCAGAAGTTTTTATGTTTTTAATGTTTGAAAAAAATATGTCATGCAGTTTTGGTGCTTTCGGGAGTAGCTTGCTTTTAACTGCTTAATTGAAATCACGTAGACAGGGCTCCCCATCCTGTCTTCCTCCCAACCTCAAAGAAGTGTGCTGCCACCGGAGCTGGGGTGGGGCCCAGCTCCACTCGGGCCATGGCGGTGCTGCTGATCCAGCCCTGACGCTCCCCCCGTGACTTTGTGTAAAACACTGTATCCTTTCTTCATCTGTAACGAATAATGTCATAATAAATATCTTCAACCTGCCTGACTGTGTGTGACAATTCGTATTGGGAAATTTTACCATTCTTCCTTCCAGCCCTAGATTTTTCCAGAGGACGGGGTGTGTGTGAATATCGCAGAGGTAGGTTAGGCTGTCCCCCTCAGGGGATCAGAGTATGCTTCCTGAATTTTCTGGTTTATGACACACCTGGGACTTTGTTGGGACCTTAGGGGACAATATTCCCTTGGGCTTTCTGGTTAGCATTCCATTGTCCAGCCGTTTCTGCACCACGATTGCAGGTTTATTGCCTGGATGAGTGTGTGCTGCAAGGGAAATCGGGCTGGCCTGCCCACTGCCGCCACCTCTCGTGGCTTCACTTGCACCATTCTTAAACTGCGCGCTGGGGAAGAGGACTCTCTTCCTGTTGAAGGACCGGTTTTCAGGGATGGCACGGTGTTGGCAACCACAAACTTTTTTCAAAAAAAGTTTTTATCTTCACCTTTTAGCTTTCCTGTCTCCGCCCATCCTAACCTCCTCAGGTAAAACAATGAACAAGGTAGAGTGAAGTCTTAGATTTCTGAAGTACAGAAACCAGGAAGTCCCTTTCACTATTTGCTTTCTATCTGCCACATCTTTCTTTCTTTTTTTTTTTTTCAGTGATGTATGCTTGTGTCATTTTACATCTTTCTTCTAAAATGGGAAAGTATATGCGGGGAGACTTCTGAAACATCGTTTTTCTTACTACAAGTACCAAATAGGAATATTTTGAGCTCCGGACCGTTAAGGGGAAGGTATTTACTCAAATCGATATTGATTTTGTTACTAATGTTATCTTTTTCTATGTAAGTATGCTTGCTGATGACTGGAGTTGTCTGGACCCTTTCCCTCCAGGCTTCCAGCACTGCCACTCCCTTCCATTTCCTCAGAAGATCACCCCATGCAGGTTCAGTGATCGCCAACCAATGATGTGTCCACGCCTGCTGTACTCTTGGAGCATTTCTTTGTTTCTCATGTATAATGAATTACTGAAGGAGTGGTGCATTAATATTTATTTATTTATATTTATGACAGGGGGAGGGAGGGAGGGAGAAAGAGAGGGAGATAAACATCAATGTGTGGTTGCCTCTCACGTAGCCCCCACTGGGGACCTGGCTTGCAACCCAGGCATATGCCCTGACTGGGAATCAAACCGGTGACCTTTTGGTTCTCAGGCTGACACTCAAGCCAATGAGCCACACCAGCCAGGATGCATTAATTTTCTTTAAGTAGACCTCCTTATTAAAGAAAAAAGACATTAGGCAATTCTGATATGTTTAGGTGAAAAGATTTAACTTTGTATACATTTTCTACTGTAAGAACTGTACTTAAAATTTATCATCTTTGGTAGTATTGCTGACTCTTAATGTGTGCCTAGCACCAAGCTGATTTGGGTGACCTGGACATTAGGATGTCCTCAGGCCCCACCCGCCGTCGGAGCTGGGGAGGTGTTAAAGGATGAATTCAGTTTTGGTAGGGCGCATCAAAGAATTTCAACTACTGTTGAAATTATGGGCCTACAGTTGTTAGAACTTCCTTTTATCCTTTCAGTGTCTGTGCGTCATAGTGGAATACCCTTTTTGATTCTCAATGTTAGCATTTTTTTTGTCTTTTTCTTGGGTCTGGCTAAAGTTTAAAAAAATATGTGTTGGTCTTTTCAAAGAACCAGCTGTTGGTTCCATTATTTTTTCTCTATATTTTTCTCAGTGTGATTGATTTCTGTTATTTTCTTTCTTTTGCTTGCTTAGAGTTCATGTCTGTGATAAAGACATCATTTATATTGGATTGGCCCACCCTATGACCTCACTGCAACTTTCTTTGAAGACCTATAGTCACATTTGCAGGTATTGGGGGTTACGACTTCAACACAGGAAATTTGAGAGGCTACAATTTGGCGCATAACAGTGGTCAAGATTTAGTATTCATTTATCTGAGAATGTTTTTATTTCGCCTTTATTCCTGAAGGGCATTTTTACTGGAAATAGCATTCTGAACAGACAGTTCTTTTCTTTCAGCACTATAAAGATATTATTCCATAGTTTCTTGTTCCATGGTTTCTGTTTGGTTTTCATTTTATTTTTTTTTGTTCCATGGTTGCTGATGAAAAATTCAGTCATTTGAATCATTGTGTTCTTACATGTAATGCGCTGTTTTTATTTGGCTGCTTTAAAGATTTTCTTTTTTATTTTTGGCTTTCAGCAATTTGATTATGATGTAACTTTAATGGAGACTGTTTTTGATTTATTATTTTTAGGGCTTACTAAATTTCTTGAATTTTTAAATTTATGTCTTTCACCAAATTTGGGAAGGTTTGGGGCACTATTCAAATATTTGGTCTGCACCAATAGCTCTCTCTTCTCCTTTTGGGACTTCAGTGAAATGCATGTTAAACCTTCGATATAGTTCCATGGGTCTCTGAGGCTTTATTAATTATTATATTCACACTTTTTCCTCTGTTTTTCAGATAGGATAATTTCTATTAATCTATTTTCAAATGTGCTGGTTCTTTCCTTCACCATCTATGTTTCTGTTATGAACCTATCCAGTGAAGTTTGCATTATATATTTTTTGTTCTAAAATGTCAATTTGCTTCCTTTTTAAAAATATTTTATTTATTTTTAGAGAGAGGGGAAGGGAGGGAGAAAGAGTGAGAGAAACATCAATGTGTGGTTGCCTTTCGTGAACATAGTTGATACAGAGATAGAGATAAAAGAAGATACTTTGAAGGAAAAACATTTTTCCCCCAAAATAAATTGTTAGGAACATAAAATATTTGGTAACAGAAATTCTTTGAGATACAGGGAAACTACTAAAGGCAGATTGATAGTATTTTTGTGCCATCGTGTCATTTTATGACCTCCCTTAATTTTCAGCATTAAATTGTCTTGGAACTCAGTTCTTAAAACCAAGTTAATGCAGGAATATCTTAAATTTAAAGTTTTTATTTAGTTTTAGAGAGATGGGGAGGGAGGGAGAAAGAGAGGGAGAGAAATACATTGATCAGTTGCCTCTCGCTCATCCCCAACTGAGGACCTGGCTTGTAACTCAGGCGTGTGCCCTGACTGGGAATCAAACTGGTGACCCTTTGGTTCACAGGCCTGTGCTCAATCCACTGAGCTACGCCAATCAGGGAAAATTTCAATTTGCTTCCTTTTAAAAAAATAGTTTCTATTTCTCTCCTGAGTATGTCTATTTTCATTCATTTCATAGTGTTTACTTTTATCCTGTGGAATATGGTTATAATATTTGCTTTAAGGTCTTCATCTGAGAATTCTAATGTTAAGGTCATCTTGGGTTGGTATTTGTCGTCTTTTCCATTGATAATAATTTACATATTCTTATATATTGAGTAATTTTGTACTGTGTCTTAGACATTTTAACTACTATGTTGTGAAACTCAGGGGCCTGTTAAAGCCCTCTAGCGAATGTTTATTTTTGTTAACGGAGTCTTGAAGTTTAGAGGGTAAGTTCTATCTCCCGTTCTGTGGGTTGTAGTTATGATGTCAGTTCAACTCTCTAGGCCTCTGCTTCTTTAGGTCTGTTTTTCATGTGCAGCATGGGAGTAAACGCAAGACTTGTTTTCACTGATACACAGAATTAGAAGATTTCTTTCTCTAGCTCTCTCCTCTCTGGAATTTTTTCTATACTGTCCAGTCTCCCATTTCCAGGCCTCTCTGGCTGTAAAGCCAGGATTTGTTTCAGTTTTGGCTCCCTTCACACACTCACAGTTCTACATGATGGGCTGACCTCAGGGCGAAGCAATGAGAGACAAGGCAGGAACAAAATAAAAGGAACTCCTCCCACACTCTCTGACTGCAGGGGTCCCTTTTTCATGTTCCTCTGGCCAGGAAGAGAGGATCTCTCAGAGTCTGAGGTGTTTACAGTGCCACCACCACCCTGCTGCTCTGCTGTGTGGGTTCAGGACTGTGGCTGGTCTCAGACACATGAGGGAGGCCCTCCTCCTGGTTCTCTGACTAGAGAGAGTGGATTTCTCTCGAATTTATGCTGTCCGAGTTGTTCTGGATCTCACATTATCTTCAGGTCAAAACCAGAAGAGGAGAAAATTCACCAGTAAATTCATTGCTATGCTGGTCATTCCTTACGTTTGACTTCCTCACACAGACTCCCTGCTCTTGCTTACTTTTCAGAATCCTCAGGTGTTAGCTTTTTATTTCCTGTTCAGTTAGAGAGAAATGCTCTTGTGGGCTTCCTCCATCTTGGCCAACACCAGAAGTCTATTATTGTGGTTTTAAGTCTTTATTCTTTCTTTCATTTTTTCACCCAACTCAAGGAGGACTTCAGTCCATTCATCTAAGTTTTATTAGTTAGGATAGGGCTTTAACAGAGACCAAGTAACAGTGGCTTAACCAAGACAGAATTACATTTTTCTCTCAAGAAGCTGTCTAAAGGTCCAAGATGGTAGGGTGGTTCTACTAGCTTGTGTTGTGGTTTCTACCACTGGGGCAAGGCAACCATTCCAGTTCGTATCATTTCTCAATGAGCAAATAGGAAGAAAAGGGAAGGAGAGCAACTCTGCTTTTGTGTGTGTGTGTGTGTAATGCTGAAAGTGGCACCATTATTTTTGCCTATGACCCACTGGCCAGAATTCAATCCCATGGCCATACCATGCTGCAAGGGAGCTTGGGAGGTGGTTTCTAGCTCAATGGCCACGTGTCTAGTGAAATACTCAGGGACTGCTAGTGTTAAACATGGGAGTCATGGATCATAGTGGACAACCAACTGCCATATCCTAAAATTCGGAAAAAAGAAGCTACAAAATACCTCATAATGCTGGCTAAAACACTTTTAAAAACCTTTTAAAAATGTAAAGCTTCAAGAGAAGTCCCCAGAGGCAACACAAGACAGAATGAGAGACAGAATCCAGAGAAGCAAGCATCAGCTAATTACTTATGATCTAGGCCTTTTACGTTAACACTAAAAACAATTTATTTTGAAATAATACAAAACTTAGAGAGATTCAAGGGTAGTAAAAAATACCTCCTCTCCCTACCTCATCCCCCAATGCTCCCAGGAACTAAGAGCAAGTTACTGACATATCTCCTATCTCTTCTGAATGCTTAGAGTGTAATGCCTTACAGATAAGGGTATTATCACATAAAACCACAAAATCATCATCAAAATATAAACTATCCATTGATTCATGACCATATAATCAAAAGTCTCAATTCAAATTTTGCCGCTTGTCCCAACAATGTTTTGTCAGCAAAAGGATCCAAGTGACGAGCATGTTACGTTTAATTGCCATTATCTCTGTCCACTCCTGCAACTCCTTCAACCTGGAAGAGTCCTCAGCCTTCACTTGTCTCTCACAGATGACCCTTTTGAAGATTTCCATCCTTCCATTTGGATTTGCCTGCTTTTTCTTCTTCTAGTAATGTATTTTTTGGTAGAGATATCACAGATTCAATACTACATTTCTTGCGTTCCATCCTATCAGCTGGTACTCAGTTCAGATTGTCCCATCACTGGTCATGTTAACTTCAAGTCATTTAATCGAGTGGGGGCTGCAGGTTTACCAATATAAAGTTACTGTTTTTTATTTTGTATAATTGTGATTTTTTTGTGGTAGGTACTTTTGAAACTATATATACCATTCCTCATCAACTTTTACCCAATAGTTTTAGCATCTATTGATGTTTCTTTGCTAGATGAATAATTGTGATGATTGCTCAATACAGATTTTTCTAATTCCACCATTCCTGCTATATTTATTTGTTGGCTGGCATTCTACTATAAGGTAAAGTACTTGCTCCCCCTATATATTAATTTATATTAGTATATATTTAAGGATTTATATTTTCTTCAATAAATTATAATCCATTCCTATCATTGACAAAATTCATGGCCAGTGGGAGCCCTTCAATCGGGCATCTGTTTGTTGTTTTGCTATCGCCAATAAAAAAGAGTCTTAGAATGGTTTTAGAGAGTTCCCTGTACATGCTTTACCCAGTCTCCCCCATTGTTAATCTTACATTTCCATGACACATTCGTCACAACTAAGAAACTAACATCGGTACTTTACCATTAACTAAACTTCACACTTTATTCAGATTTCACTAGCTTTTCCCTATTGTCTTTTTTAAAAATATATTTTATTGATGATGCTATTACAGTTGTCCCAATTTTTTTCACGTTTGCCTGCTTCTGCACCTCTTCCCTTCAGCAATCCCACCTCCTTAGTTCATGTCCCTGTGTCATACATATAAATTCTTTGGCTTCTCCATTTCTTATATTATCCTTACCATGACCCTGTCTATTTTGTACCTACTAATTATGCCTCTTAAACCCTGTACCTTTTCCCCCATTCTCCCCCTCCCCCTCCCCACTGATAACCCTCCATGTGATCTCCATTTCTATGATTCTGTTCCTGTTCTAGTTGTTTGTTTACTTTTTGTTTTTTTAGATTCAATTGTTGATAGTTTGAGCTTGCTGTCATTTTAATGTTCATAGTTTTGGTCTTCTTTTTCTTAAATAAGTCCCTTTAACATTTCATATAATGAGAGTTTGGTGATGACAAACTCATTTAGCTTTACCTTGTCTGGGAAGCACTTTATCTGCCCTTCCATTATAAATGATAGCTTTGCTGGATAGAGCAATCTCCATTGTAGGTTCTTGCTTTTCATCACTTTGAATACATCTTGCCAGTCATTTCTTGCCTGCAAAGTTTCGAGGAATCAGCTGATAGTCTTATGGGAATGCCTTTGTAGGTAACTTTTTTTCTCCTGCTACTTTTAAGATTATCTTTAACCTTTGGCATTTTTATTATGATTTGTTTTAGTGTGACCCTCTTTGGGTCCAACTTGTTTGGGACTCTCTGTACTTCCTTGACTTGTATGTCTATTTCCTTCACCAAATTATGGGTTCTCCATTATTTTTCAAATAAGTTTTCAATTTCTTGCTCTTCCTCTTCTCCATCTGGTCCCCCCATGATTTGGATATTGGCATATTTGGAGATGTTCCAGAGTCTTTTTATTCTCTGCTCAATAGTTTGAATTCTTGTTTCTTCATTCTGTACTGGTTGACTGTTTATTTCTACCTTATGTTCCAAATTGCTGATGTGAGCCTGAGCTTCCTTCCCTTCACTGTTAGTTTCACTTTATTTCATTCAGTGTAGCCTTCATTTATTCCCTTATACGTTTGCAGTACTCAGTGAGTTCTCCAGTCATCCTTATTACCAGTGTTGTGAATTCTGCATCTGGCAGGTAGGCTATTTCCATTTCATTTAGTTCTTTTTCTAGAGTTTTGATCTGTTCTTTCATTTGGGCTATATTTCTTGGTCTGCTCAATTTGGCAACCTCCCTGTGTTTGTTTCTATGTATTAGGTAGAGCTGCTTTGGCTCCCTGTCTTGGTGCAGTGTTCTGTTGTAAGGGGTGGAGCCTTTGGTATTCACCAGGGTGGGGCAGCCCACTTCACTACTTTGTGGGGGAGGGATTGGAGAGGGGACAATACCACTTGCTTGCCTCCTACCCCATTTCCAGCCACTTCCCCCACTTCCCTGTATGACTGGTGCCCTCTAGCTGCTGCCCTGGTGCTGAATCCCAGAGTGGGTGGGTTTGCATACATTCTAGGACCGTGCAGGTCCTTTAAATGGACTCTCTTGAGAGAATAGCAGTTTCTTCCTGATCTCCCCCAACTGTTTTTCACAAGCAGAGGTTATGAGACTTTATTACTGGTGCTGGAACTGTGGGCTGCATGGTCTGGCCTGGGGCTGGGATCGCTCGCTCCCCAGGTGTCTCTCCCAGTTTTTACTGACACACATGAACATGGAACCACCTGTACCACTGGCCACGGCCACTGCCTCAATGCCACCACACCACATTCTCTCTTCCTCAGGTTCCCATCTCTGCGTCTCCTACAGGCCTGAATGAACATTTCTTCTTTAAATCCTTGGTTGTCGGACTTCCATACAGTTTAGTTTTCTGGCAGTTCTTGCTTTTTGTTTTAAGGTTAGCTATGATCCTTCTTATGGTTGTGCAAGGAGTCACAGCGTGTCTACCTACACCTCCATCTTTGCCAGAAGTCTATTTTCCTATGTCTGTTTCAAGATCCTATCCGGGATACCAAGGTACATTTAGATGTCAGGTCTCTCTAATCTCCTTTGGTTTGTGTTCCATGTGCCTTTGTCATACTACTATCGTTCTCTGAACTCTTCTTAACTTTTTGTCATAACAAGATGTTGCAGGCTACTCTTGTGCTTTCACTGCCCCAGCTCTGGAATTAGCCGGATCTTGAAGGAGACTTGGTTCCTTTTAATGGAGAACAGTGTTAAGAAACCACGATCTGAGGGCTAGTTGTTCTCATTGCTATTGGGATGTCATTGCTTCAGGCACTCTGCTCTCTGCAGATGAAGCTAGTGAATTCATACAAACTCACACCTCTATACAGCTATACTATTTCTATATAATAATTGAAAATTGAGTTCACGCCAATACAACCAATTCCAATCTACAATCCTAGAGTTAATTCTACTTTTCTCCCTTTTCTGGAACTTAATTCCCATTATTTTCAATGTATTGTTGGATAAATCTTTATGTAATCTCTGATCAGGACTGCTGTCTTCTTTACTTGAATGCCCTTAACTTCACTCCTCAGCCCCAAATTCTGGTATCTTCTGCATACAAACCTACTGCATAGATAATTAATTACCTTCCTCTGCTTCATCTAGTGGGCTGGGTAGTAAAGAAGGAAGAAAAAAGGAAAAATAAAGAAGGAAGGAAGTGGAAGAAAGGAAGACTCATAGAAGAGGAAACAAACCCCATGTATTTTAGAAAATTGTATAGCTATTAAAGAAGAAACCTGAAGATGAGGAATATCTTCAAAGGGCTGAGAAAATAGATGTAAATGTAGAATTGTATACCTGGCAAAGATATTAAGAGTGAAAGCAAAATAAAATATTTTTTAGGAAAAAAAAAGCTCATTAAAAAAAAACCAATGGGGCCAGGAAGGAGTCTGCCAACAATAAGAAATGCATTTTCCAACACTGAGAGAATGCATATTTTTAAGGTTATAAAATCTGTGAAAGTGTGTCATATACTAGGAACTAAAGAAACTTCCAGAAGATGCTTTTTGGATGCAGGAAAATAATCTTAGAAGAAAGGGTGGAAATACAAGAAGGAATAGTGAGCAAAGAAATTGATGGCATATTTTTATAAGCAATGTGATTTGTGGGTTAAAATCTGCTTTACAACATTAATAGTTAAAGCTTGTTGAGCTCCTTCAAGAGATGGGAACATTTTCTGAATGTTTGACTTTTTCTATCTACTTAAGTACTAAAAGAATAGAAGTAAGGTCTGTAATAAGACATATATATTGGAGAGGTGGACTTTAGAGCCAGAATTTCAGAATTGGAACATGAGCCCTGCTATTTACTAGCTGTGTGACTTTGGGCTAATAACTGTTCCGTGCTGGGTTTTTTTTTTTCCATCGGAACAATAAAAATAATACCAGTATCTAATTCGTAGCATCATTGTATCAAATGAATTTATGTAAAGCCGCTAGATTTAGAACAGTGTCTAAACTGTAACAACTGCTAAGAAGTTTTACCCACAAACTTCCAATACAGTAGGGGGAAAATAAGAAGTTACAGGAGGACAAAACTTAATCCAAAAGAAATCAAGAAAGGATAGAAAAAAAAATACAGAAACATGTCAAATATCACATGAGAGCATAAAAAGATACAAATATAGTGATAAATTAACAAAATGTGATATAAAAGAATAAAGTAATATCATGTAATAAAATAATGTAAATGGACTAAGTTCTTGGAGTAAAAGCCAAAGTTTGTCAGACTGGACTAAATAAAGCCTAACAATATATTGCTCGAAAGATATAGCTAAAACTTGAAGTCTATGCAAAAAGATGTCAAAGTCGATGCGTAGGCGTCTTCTTCCACCACTTGCCCTTCCCCCCTGCCTTAGTCCACCCCCTCGTCTCTCTTCAGCCTCTTCAGGGTCTTGCCCCTCACCACCACACCCCTGCGTCCCTCTGCACTTTGCTTGCGAAGGGGAGACCGGGATGATCAGGTTCCCAGAACTTCTCCCTTCACCAACTGGTTCACCCCAGATGTGGCCCTGTTACACCTGTTGGGGGCGTGTGTGTCTCACACCTTTGCTCTCAGGTTCTTGGTCCACCCCTCTGCAATTGGTGAGGAGACGTAGACGTCACCGATTATGAAAGGGAGGGCTTGTGACGCAAGAAAGCCTCGACACATGCGCATTGGCTCCTTTGAGGCTGGCTCTCGGTAAAGTCGAGTGTTGGTGCCGCTGGGGCATCTGCGCATCTCGGCGGAGACCTGCGCTGCTCTTTGCTCAGCAGCTGCCACCATTGCCGGCTGGCTTGTATGATTACGCCACAATCTTTAATGAGTAAACAGATTCCTTTCTGTCGTGTTCTTGGTCACGCATTTATGGAGTTTCTGAAAGGCCCCAGAAATTACTGCCAGTCGCAGCACAACTTTTATGAAGGCAGATGAACTGAAGAAATTTATTGCTGCTCCACGGAGAAGCGCCGGTAAGAGCGGTTATCCTGGACACAAACGTGTAGAATTGAAATCGTGAGAGCTTTTTACAAGATTCTGACCTGGATGGGTAAACCTCTGTGCACTGCCTTTCCATTGGCTTAGCATTATCGGAGTGAAGGATTGCTTCTTGTTAAGAGGTTCATTTCATTTCCTATTACTCCGAGTTTCATATACAAAGCGTTGAGAATTTTGAGTGGAGTACATTGGAATAGACTTCAGTTCTTTCACAACATTTCTGTATTCAAAAACTGGATACTTTTTTTTCACAACCATATTGAGTGTTAATTAACATGGCTCCAATGAACTGCCCAGCTCCTGTGGAAGTCACATACAGGAACATGAGATTTCTTATTACACACAACCCAACCAGTGCAACTTTAAACAAATTTGTAGAGGAACTTAAGAAACATGGCGTTACCACAATGGTAAGAGTATGTGAAGCGACTTACGACTCTGCTCTTGTGGAGAAGGAAGGCATCCAGGTCCTAGACTGGCCTTTTGATGATGGTTCATCACCATCTAACCAGATTGTTGATGACTGGTTGAGTCTGGTAAACATTCAGTTTCGTGAAGAACCTGGTTGCTGCATTGCAGTTCACTGTGTTGCAGGTCTGGGGAGAACTGCAGTGCTTGTCGCCCTAGCATTAATTGAAAGTGGAATGAAAAATGAAGATGCAGTACAGTTTATAAGGCAAAAGAGGCGCGGAGCTTTTAACAGCAAGCAACTTTCGTATTTGGAGAAATACCATTCTAAAATGCGACTGTGCTTCAAAGACCCCAGCGGTCATAGAAATAACTGCTGCGTTCAGTAAACCATGGCTGCCTGATGCTGTTGCCTTGGAAGTAGAACACAAGACAGTCCTTAATTCATTGTACATGTCAGCCAACGTGTAGGCTTAAACAATGACAGTTCTAATGAAACTTCCACTGGAATACCGAAAAGCCACAAGTTTGACAGAATTGCAACTGCAGTTGCAAGTCCCATGCCAGAAACAATACGTAAGAAATAGAGGGATTAGGTGCCAGAGTACCCAGTACAATACTCGTATATTTTTAGTATCATTCAGAATTAAAGTTCTTAGAATTATGGACAGTGCTGTGACCTGTATGTGGTTTGTTCCTTCACTCACCCCAAACATCGTAGGAGTGCCTGTATAATCCACTCTGTGTCTGCTCCTTCATGTTTACCACTCCACACGTGCACCAGTATACATCAGACTGGTTTTGTCGAATTCTTACCAAGGCTTACGGTGATTATTTAATGTCTTACTATAAATCTCATTTTGTGCTGCTTATGGAAACTCCATTTTGAAAAAAAACACAAATCTCTGGTTGAAATTTCATGTAAAATACACATTGTGCAGTAGCACATGTGCGTGAGGACAAAAACGCCTCAATGTTTATACTTGGCATGCAACTTGGAGGGGAAGGTCCAAAGACATGATGGGGGCGGCTATGACATAGTTCTAGTGAAATGTTGCTTTGGTCTTGGGCAGGATGTATAAAATAAGTCCTTTTATTTAGTAAATGTCTTTAAAGGTAAAGATGCTTTGCAGTTAAAACAATTTTAATTGTAACGTTTTTGAAAATCTTGTAATTTTTTGCCATGCCTGTTAGAAGTCATTTATTAACTATTATTTTTTCGAAATGTGATATTTTTTCTTGTCTTCCAACCAAAAAAGTAGTTTTCTACCAGTAACTCGGTCAGACATTTTACAGGCTTTTTGAACTGTGTAATGTAATATTTGGGTAATCACTACTTTGTTTTATTGTATAACTGATAAAATGGTGACATATTTAATGTTAGTTTGACCATATATTCATTCAGCCTGGGAATATAGTTCTGTAGGAGAACGAATTTGTCAGTGTTCACCATTCACCAGCTGATACAAAAGCATTAAACATCTAAATAAATAATGAAATGCAGGAGAGAGACTTAATCTAAGTAAGATTGTACAGAAGTATTGATATTAATAAAAGTAGAAGCAAAGGCATTACTAAAGTTAAAATAATCATTAAAGTTTTAATTCACCAGGAAGTTGCAACAATTCTAAACTTTATGCATCCAACAACATTAGTGCAAAATACATAAAGCAAATATGGAGAGGGCTACAAGGAAAATTGACAAGTTTACCATAGTAGTGGGAAATTTTACTCTTCTTTCAGAAATCAGTAAGAATATAAATTCGAACAAAACTATTAACAAGTTTGATCCCATGAACACATAAGGGGCATTGCACTCAACAGTGAGGGTCCATGTTCTTTTCAAGAGTACATGAAATATTTTATTTAATTTGACTATATAGACGACCATAAAAATTTCAGCAAATTTTAAACTGTTTGAATAATACAATGAAATTTTCTGACTATAATTAAGTTAGGAAGAAAGTTAATATCCATACATTTGGAAGTTTTAAAATTTAGAGAATTCCATTTCTAGATAGGATGTAGTAGGTCAAGGAAGCCCAACACCCACCCTGCAACAACCAGAAAAATACAGATAAATTTTAAAAGTCATATGTTTAAAGACAGGTGAGAGCTGCGAAAGCCACAAGGGCTAGGTGAATAGGAACTCCGGAGAGGATGGAGCTCTCTTGAGGTAAGTGGCCATTTTGTTTGCTGGCAGCATTTATTGATTCTGGACTTGGGCTAAGGAGCAGGCTTGGTCCATGCAGAGGGTCTTACTGAGGGAAAGAGAAACCCAGCAAGGCTTTTGGTGCTCATGTTGGGGTGGTGCAACACACTGGAAAATTGAGAAGCTTGGCTAGTTTCCTCCATATGTTGCAAGTTGAGTTCCCCAGAAAACAGATACTGAATCTGAGATTTGCATTTGGAGGTTTACTGGGGAGTCATCTCAGCACCACCTGTGTGGGAGCAGGAGAACCAAGATGTGGCAGAAATTGAGTGGTGACACATGTATTTGCAACTATGTCCTCAGCCAATCTTGAAGGGAGCTCTGAAACTGGGATGACTTTCTAGAGAAGCCCCCAACTGAGGTAAGGAAGTTGGTTCTTTGGACTCAAGTCAACTAGTTATTACATGCAGGCTGCCCCTGGGGATGGGGGTGTAAGCTTGGATGAATCATCTTCCTTTAGTCAAGTGCAATTACCAGGGAGGGAGGATGCACCTGTGATCCTTCAGCTGCTAATCCTGGCAGCTGGTGTAATGAGTGTTTCAGAGCTGAAGAAGGACCTGGGTGCTTCCACTATTCTAAATGGCACTTGCTGAGTTCTGGGGCTATGTGAGAGGCTGGGGAGTTAGACTGCAGGCTTAAAAAACAAACGGAAATCCCCCTTAATCTCATTGTGTTTAGGAGACAAAGTCCTGCTAGATATAGAGGTTTCAATCATTACCAACTTATTTTCTATCTTTAAAAAAATTATAGCTATTGTTGTGAATATGAAGTGAGATTTCATTGTGGTTTTAATTTTCATATGACTAATGATGTTAAGCATCTTCTCCAGTGCTTTTTAGCCATTCACATACCTTTTTTATTAACATGTTAATTCAAATATTTTCCCCAATATTTCAGTTGGATTTTCAGATATATAATTTGCAAATATTTTCTCTCAGCCTATTGCTTGTCTTTTCCCCCTCTTAATGGTGTGTTTCAAAGTAAGAATTTTTAAATTTGTGAAATAAAAATAAAGTTTATCAATTTTTTCTCTAATGAACCATGTTTATAAATTGTATTTAAGACCTTTCCTCAATCGGTCACAAAGATTTTTCTGCTATCTTTTCTTTTGAAATGTTTATGGTTTTAGCTCTTACATTTGGGCCAGTGATCCATTTTGAGTTAATTTTTGTATAGCATAAGATAAATATCTAAATTCTTTTTCTTTAAATATTTTATTTAATTATTTACTTATTTACTTACTTATTTATATTTTATGGATTATGCTCTTACAGTTGTCCTGATTTTCCCCCCTTAGTCCCCCTCTCCCCAGCACCCCCAACTCCCTCAGCCAATCCCCACACCATTGTTCATGTCTATGGCTCATACGTATTGTATAAGTTATTTGGCTACTCCATTTCTTAAATTCTACTTTACAGCCCCATGGCTATGCTGTAACTACCAATTTGTACTTCCATTCCCCCATGGCCCCCTCTCATCTGGCATCCATCAAAACGTTCTCTGTATCCATTATTCTGTCTCTGTTCTTCTTGCTTGCTTAGTTTGTTTTTTAGATTTATTTTTGACAGGTATATATTTATTGCCATTTTATTGTTCATAGTTTTTATCTTCTTTTTCTTAGATAAGTCCCTCTAACATTTCATATAATAATGGTTTGGTTATAATGAACTCCTCAGTTTTTTCTTTTTTGGGAAACTCTTTCTCTGATCTTCTATTGTAAAAGATAGCTTTGCTGGGTAGAGCAATCTTGGCTGTAGGACTCTGCTTTTCATGACTCTGTATATTTCTTGCCAGTCCCTTCTAGCTTGCAAAATTTCTTTTGAGAAATTGGCTGACAGTCTTATGGGAATTCCCCTGTAGGTAATTAATTGCTTTCTCTTGCAGTATGTAAGATTCTCTCTTTATCTTTAACTTTGGAATTTTAATTATGATGTGTCTTGGAGTGGGCCTCTCTGCATCCATATTGTTTGGGGCTCTCTGTGCTTCATGGACTTGCATGTCTATTTCCTTCACCAAATTACAGATATTTTCTTTCATTGTTGTTTCAGATAGATTTCCAATTTCTTGTTCTTTCTCTTCTCCTTCTGGCACCCCTATGATGTGAATGTTGGAATGTTTGAAGTTGTCCCGGAGGCTGCTTACACCATGCTCATTTTTTAAAATTCTTTTTTCTTCTTGTTGTTCTGATTGGTTGTTTTTTGCTTGCTTATGTTCCCAATTGTTGATTTGATCCTTGACTTCATCCAGTTTCCCTGTTGATTCCCTATTGATTCCCTATAAATTGTTCTTTATTTCAATTAGTGTATCCTTCATTTCTGACTGGATCTTTTTAATGCTGTTGAAGTTCTAACCAAGTTCTCTGAGCAACCTTACAACCAGTGTTTTGAACTCTGCATCTGCTAGATTGCTTATCTCCATTTGTTTATTCTTTTTCTGGAGTTTTGATCTGTTCTTTCACCTGAGCCATGTTTCTTTGTCTCCTCATTTTGGCAGTCTCCCTGTGTTTGTTTCTATGTATTAGGTAGAGCTGCGATGACTCCCTGTCTTGGTGATGTGGCCTAATGTAGTAGGTGTCCTGTAGGGTCCGGTGGCACAGCCTCTCCTATCACCCAAGCTGGGTACTTGAGATGTGCACTTTGTGTGGGCCGAGTACACCCTCCTCTAGTAGTTGAGCCTTGATTGCTCTTGGTAGTCAATGGGAGGGAGGTACCTGGGCCAGTCAGCTGCAAGGACTTGCTGTTACCACGGACCATTAACCTCTGC